>JAMKCH010009736.1:0-29449 GCA_023653785.1 Ophioderma brevispina | reverse complement strand
AATCATCACAATTCAAATATTTTTATTTTTTTGTTACTGGCGAATGGATTGCCCACATAACATCAAGTGTCGGCTTGAAATCACTTGTATTAAGACCATGCAGAACTTTTATCTGATTCTGTAATTTCTATACATGTGTACTAAATCAGACTTGAGCATAAAAAAAAGCCTTTCCCGTGAATCTCACAGATTTTCCGGTGATCTGTGCACCTGATCCATCAGGTTTGACCGTCAACACAAACATTATTGCATTTTTGTTCATTATGTACTAGTGTAACCACATCAGCTGTTTAGTGCAGATTTTGAGATGCCGTCGCTTTATGTCTATTTGCGGGGACGGTATGACAATTATCCTCAACATTACCTCGTTTTTTTCACTATTTGGTGGTTTGTTTTCTCCTTTAAAGCAGTTACATGGAATTCTCAACCCAGTTATCCCTGATTTCTAAAGTTAAAACATGCATTTCCACCTTTTTTATTTTTAATATTTCCACATTTTTTTCGCTGCTAATCCCTTAAGTGCTGAGGTTACGTGTTGTAGAAAGTGTAACTACGACAGTTCTGACTTATATCCGATTTTTGTCGTTTTTTAGGTGCTTTTCACGCATATAACTTGCAGGGTAATTGTTAGGATTCCTGTACATTGTTACACACAGACAAAAAATGAGATTTTTTGACTATTTTTTTATTTTCAACTTTAGCGAATCACTTATAGTGCCTTTAAAACAAAAAGAGATAAAACAAAGATCTCTTAAGGTGTGTTTCTATTTGGACCCATTTACCGAAAAGAGACATAAGGGATTAAATGTTTCTCATAGACTGACCTCCCTCGCATTTACTGGTACTCAACCCTGCAAAATTTTCCTTCTCGAGGAATGAAAATAGCGGCGTCACTTACGGTAAACGCCATTGGGGGGAAACCACTCTGTTTCTGCCCGGGAACAAAAAAAAACGTTTTTTGGGCATGGGCAGGCGAGGAAACGGAAATTGATAATAACCAACCGCGTGATTCCGATCACGATAGGCCCCCTACGTGTGGACGCGGTAGACCAAAAAGATGAGGGGCAGGATTCGGCGGTGTCTCCTCGATCTTACATACGTCGCCTCTCGCCGCTTGTACAATTCCATATACCTTCGAACCCGTCTCTGGCATTTCACAACATTTACCCATCTAAACCTATCATTTTGCCTCTGAATTTTGACTGTAAATGCAATCCCACAGCGGCAGATCCCGCATATTTTTGTTGGAAATGTCACCCGCAAGCGCTTTGCGTGACCTCATGGTGCAACCTTTTGCCGGCAAAGTTTATGTGGAGGTGATCGACAGCAGCTAGAGTTTTACCATAACCGCCCCATAGAAACTGACCGTTAATCTACCTTTTCCTTTCTCTTTCCCGGTAAGAGATTTACAGTAAAATCAGGGATCTTCAATAGAAACCACGCTTATAATAGCCTCATTAGCAACCCTACTTCTTCTTATCGTGTCGCAAACATATCAGTCAACCCATACTGATAATAGGATATTGAAGCATTAGGCAAATGAACCCCCTGATTTCTAACCAGTGACATTGTCTAACGCATCTATGAATTGGTTCATACACTCATATAACCTCTAGAACAATCCACAGTGCCCTTAATTTTTTCTTATCAGTCTTTGATTGGATGATTACATATATCTCTCTATGAGTAACCAATCGCAGTAGTGGGTACATGGGCCGCCAGGCCGGGTTAAACATATAAGAAAGACGCAGGATGAGGATGTCAAAAAAAAGAGTGATTATAACCAGAATTTGAAATTGAGACCTTGAGAATTGCAGCATTTCTTTTATTCGAGCAGTAAAGTTCCCCATAAGGCTATCCAGATTTGAAAGTGACTTCAGGGTTATACACTCTACGTATTCACAGAAACCTCATTATTGATAATAACCCATACTTATTCACATACACCTTTGTTCCAGTTCTATTAATTAGGCCTACTACTTAGGGCAGCGCGTAACCATCGGGGTGGGGGAGAAGCTGGCGAAGGGTGGTTGCACAAGCCCCCTTGCTCAGAGCCAAATCCCCTGCCAATCCCCCCCCCCCCCCCATGGAGACGGACCAAATTTCGCCCTCAGCAAATTTCCTCGGCAACCCCTTCTGCCCCCATTTGGAAATGTCGGTTATGCCACTGTACTGTAGTGCCCTAGCAGATGAAATAATGAACATTTTAATATGCCTGGCTTTTATTCTTAGAACTCATGGACACAGGCCGGCCAATTTATTTTGAAATTGACAAAACAACACAACTTTCTATCACCTAGTTTTAACAGCCGCCCGTACACGAGAGTACATGTATATGCAACATGCTATTGTGAGTACATGTATATTGGTGCAACATGCTATGTGAATTGTTTGTCCATATTATAAGGCTCGTCTCTTGGTGATGATTGATCACCTAAGTGCTATAACTGTTCAATAAACTGAACTTACCCTCAAATAGGTCATTTCTCCATCAAAATTCCATATTACGCGTGACTCAATCAAGCATAAAGCAGCTAGCGTACTTTGGTGTCGTACCAAGTCAATTTTTTTGTCACCCGAAAACGAGTGTTGAATTGGCTGTACTTGATAGAACTGGTCATCAGAAATTTGACAGTGATTGTCAAATTATTCCAGAAAATGTGGTTATTTGTACAGTCATTGACTTTAGAGGGTGTTTTAAGTCAATCCCACAATGCACCAGTTTTTGGAAATTTTACCTCAATAGGGCGTGATCACATAAAAATCCTTTCGTACACATAAAACCCTGACTTTACACATCTGTTTTGAAAGTCTCATTTATAAATGACAAAGCGAGAATAACACAAAAAATATCACAGCGCGACCACTTTTGACGACTAAGTTGGGAGTATTTATGCCATAACTACATCCTGTGTAAATTTAAACGAAATTTCAGTGCGGGCAGAATATGATTTTTCATTAAAATCAGTTTCCCGTCTTTCTATGGGAAATAATCATATAAGGGCGCTATAACATATCAAATTTATGACATTTTGTTGTCGCTATAGGTGGCAAGATTCCCCGCAATTGATTTTTCTGATTTTTGTGGGCGGATAGTCTAGCAATCCCTACTTATATCGCTGTCAATGTTTGTCGCCAATTGCTTAAAATTGCTCTAAAAATAAAAGTAGACAATTTGGCATGGGGTCAACAGCTGTGTTTAAAAACATTTTATTTATTTAAAACCCACAAAGCGTTAGTACTTAGGGAACTTTTTGCATGATTATGAATGTCTCTTGTGGTTCTTAACCTTTTGGAACTCTTTTTATCCCTAAGTACTGACATGTGTTTAGTACAGTACGGTTCAGGCCATTGGCCTAGCATCATGGGATTGTTTCAAACTACGCATTAGCATTTTAGTGTAAAAGTACGTGCTTGGGATAGTTGTCAATGCACTTCACACTCACTGTTTGTGTTTAGTGACAGACAGAATTTGTGCTATAATCGTCATGGATGGTGCTAATGAGAAAAACATTTGGCATGATTGAATAAAATACTTGCCTTGCCTCCGCCCTTCTTGTTTCTCGTCTTTTTTTTCCTTTTCCCTACTTAATCTTCTGTCACTCTCCTTGAACTCATTGGCCCCTGGAAGATGACATTGAGGAATTTATCCTTGTCGGTGCCCTGTGTCTGCCTTGGCTGTTGCGGCCAGAGTCCTGTTACTTGAATCCATCCCCAATGCATTAGTGTGCCATACTGTTCTTGTATAACACCTTTCAGTCACTTGGGGATCAATTGATCAAGAAATTAAGAATCATAGGACATTTCATATATTGCCAACAAAAAACAATCCATAATTGCCAGCACTTGTGGGCTAAAATGAGTGTAAAAGCTTTATGTGTTAAAAATAGTATTTGATTTTGTGGGATCACATTACCTTATTGAAGTTAAATTTTCCTACACCCAATCAATCATTGTGGGATGGACTCAAACACCCACCCTTGGTGCTGGCATTATTTTCTGTACTACCTGGCATACCCGGGTGTGGTTACAGTTTCCCTTTTTACCAGGAGGAACATTACACTTGATTGACAACATTATGATTGACACACATTTTTTGCATGATCATGCTTGTACAGAAGTTTGCCTATACTGCATAGACACCTCTTTGCTCTGTCTTGCTGTCCTGCTTGGTGGAAACAATTTTGAGATGTTTTTGGGAAAAACTAGGTTACAATTTGCATTAAAGGGGCATTTCGTGATCCACAGCCTCGTCCCCCCGACTTACCTAAAAGATGTTGAGATTTTTATATCATCTGAACCGTTAGCCTTAGAAATCCACGTGTGCCCAATCTTACGTGCAAATTCGGTCGCATTTGTAAGAAATTAGCAATTTTGTATTTTCTGTCCGTAAACGGACAGAAATTACAGCACAGTAGCCTATGGGACCATGGGAAACAAGCAACTGCTCATAACACAAAACCGCAAGATCGGGATCAGCTCAAATTTTGGGAATAAGCTTTTCTCAAGCATATCCAGTGATCAATGAGTAAAACAGAAGGTGCTGAAATCACGAAATGCACCTTTAATAATATCAGATTAATTTATTTTCTTCATACCCTTTACATTGGCCTTAATTGAAACCAAAATTCTAGCATTTTCCACTGTAAAATTTTGCTGACAACATTTACAATCAAGCATTCTTTTTTGATACTTGGCTTGTGTTATAAATAGATTTTTCAATGACTAACTTGTCAGGTTCCTGAAAAGCAACATTTGGGGCCCTTGCACAGATCCCAGTGTTTGAAGTTGTATCTTTGCAGCGGAAACAGATTTTGAAATGAAATAGTGCAGGAAGATTTTGTAGATCTGTGATATTTAGAGATTGCATTCTGTTCAGAGTTTATTAGCCCTGCACGTCATTTGAGATTTGAGAGAGAGAGAGAGGGGAGGGAGAGGGAAAGAGGAGGGGAGGGGGAAAGAGAGGGGAGAAGAGAGAAGGAGCCTATGGAGAGGGAGGGTTGGGAGAGATAGAATTATGGCCTCTTGTATATCACATGGGTTAAACATGGTATCTGCCTGTATGCAGGGGGGGTGCGGGGGTAAAAAGGGGAAAAAGGTCCACTTTTTGCTGATTTTTTTGATAAAAAGGTCCAAAATTTAGAGAAAATGTGGGGAAAAAGTCCACATTTTGGTGATGAGATGTTCAAAACGTCCAAAAAAGGACCATTTTAGGGGGGTTACGTCCTTTTTCCAAAAAGAGGTCCACTTTTTCGAAGACCCGCACCCCCATAAAAAAAAATCCTGCGTACGGCCCTGTGTAACACTGAACCTCCTTGACAACACTTAAGTCTAAAAACTTACAAAAAATGCTGTTGTAAGAAAGAGGAAGAGATTTTGTATACAATTTGTTTAAATATTTACTTCAAGAAGAGGCTTGAGGAGATTTCCAGAAAGAAGCGCCCCCAATTTTTCTCGAACCCCGGTTTTTTACATATTTGGAATGCTTACCAATGTATTAGATCACGCCTGAAGTGAATAAGCCGAATACGCCCTATTTATGTAATAAGATGATGATTTAGTAGTTTCTGTCATGCACGACAGAAAGTCAAAGCATGTTTCTAGGGGAAACACGATAGTAGCGCAAGTTCAAAACAAGGTTTGCGGTTTTCTTTGACCTTGTTGGGTCCAATTAAAATAAACCTTTCAAACGTTCTCGGTCGGTGGTCTTCAACCGATCAGTGACATTTGAGAGAAAAATTTTATATCCTGAAAAAAATCTACTCCTGTCCCTTAATGCTGTGAAAGCAGTTAGCTAGCCCGTTGGCAGTGGAACTGGGGGATCCACTTTTAGAAGTATGGGGGGTCTGGGGCCCCTCCAACTTTTGGATCAACATCTGATAAATTTGTTCCAATTTTTTGAAAAATATCCCCCGACCCACTGGGCACAGAGCAATGTGGCTTCCCTTAGCTTTGAAAAAATGTTCCACCACCATTGTAAGCAATCAGTTGGGTGATTTCTTTCTAGTTTCATAACAAAATGTGAAACTTTGCCAAATGCGTTATTGAGGGATGAGGCTGTGTACTTTGATGCACATCTTGAATTGAAGAAAAGCGCCACAACGAAGGTTGCGAAGGTGGCTTGCCGCTCTCTCTGTGAATTATCTTGTAAACCCACAAGTATATTTTTATATACCTGTATACACTATTGTTAGATTTGAAGAATCCAATTTAAGCGTGTGGCCAAAGACAAGTAAGATTTTTGAACACCCTGTTCGTACACATCCTTCCTTCTTAGGTTGCACCAGCTGATGACCTACAGCGATGCATGCCAGCAGGGGAGTATGCCAACTGTCTTGATGCATATGTTATAGAAAATAATGGATGCACCCTCTTAGGTCAAGATAGATTTGGGGTGGTGACCAGAGGTGTCCTGTTGTGGACTTGCTGTGTAGGCTGTTGATGATCCGTATGGCATATTAATTAACAAAAATAATAATTATGACCAAAATATGGAAACATAATTGACCAAATATAAAGCATTAATGATCAAATGTGGAACATGTACAAGGTTGGATGACCTGATTTAAGTCTTAAGTTTTTCATCTTGAAAGAATGGCCTTCACCCCAAATCACCATCTGTAAATAGCAGTTTCCCAGCGATATTTCAAACCCGTTTTGATGTGAGAGCTAAAAATGTGATTTTGTAATTTCCATTAGGGATCGGTAATAAAATAATATTGGTTCAACCCAAAATGGGGCACATGTTTGCTCATAACATCCAAACCAAAAACATTTCCTTTTCCAAAGAGATTTCACAGGCAAATGAGAAAAATATTTAGCTTCTTATGATACCAATATTTTGGAACCACTTCCATCCGGGGTCCCTGGCGACGCGGCTATTAGCATCGGACCATGACCCTGTTGATGACAAATTGTGGAAAATTAATAGCTAAATGCAGAAATATGAATGACAAAAAAATGATGGCGACTCTGTTAAAATTGCAAGATTTGCCAGATATCACAGTAAAAATCCCTTTCATTACCTATTGGGTCCTCTCCCCCCAATAGGGTAGACCCTAGATTCTATTGACCTTGCTTCAGTTCAGCATTCCTTACTATCACTGTATCAATGATCCCGCTTCATTGCCGGGTTAGTCCAGTCCAGAAAGCAGCGTTAACAGACATTGGAAAAGTCCTCCGTGATTGACTCTCTTGGGATCGCTGTATATGTGTGCTTGAGTGAAGTTCTGTGCTTATCACAAAAACACATTATTGCAAGAAATAGAGACTTATGTAAACATTGTTTATGCTGTGGAGAAAAAAACTACCTGGTTTACTTGATTTTTTGTGTTCCTGATTTAGACTGTTTGACCACCACTTTTGAGGGAAATTATTGAGGTGTGAATAAATTGGCCACTAGATCTGATATTTATGACAATGGAACTGGAATTATACGTACACTAAGGGGGTGCCCACAGACCATTTTCAGATGGGGCGAGGGCGTTCCTGAACTTTTTCAATGGGGGGTGTGCCAACAAAACCTGTCCATTTGCTGACGCAAATTTCAATTTTTTCGGCTCGCTACGCTTGCAGAGGTAAATACGGGTATACCTGGTGAGCGCAGAGCAGGCCAGAAAAGTTTGAAAAGGTTGGTTGGCAAATGGGCAGTTTTGCCGCCGGGGCAACACTATTTTTTTTTATCGTCGGATCAAAATCTAAGGCGTGGGGGACAATCATTAAAATATTGTTCAATTATTTGCATATAACGGCTGCATTTCCATCACCTTCTGTGTATAATGTTTAATTAAATATCTCCTTGAGAGTTGAGAGTCTTATTAAAAAAAGTAGTTGATTTTGATCTTGCGGTGTGTGTTATTAGTATTCTTTGGTGTCCCATGCATTGAGAAGCTAGGATTGGCTAGAGAGAATGATATAGTATTCGGTTTCATCTCGATACTTGGAAGTTGGAAAATTAGGGAATATTAGACGTTTTTGTTTCCATTCTTTGTTGCACTTGAATATGGCACCGCACTTGGTTGCGGCGCCACAGCGCTTGTCCAATCACTCTAATACCATGACAAGGTAAGCAGAGTTTAGTGGTATTTATAATCGGGGTTATGCCATGCATGATTAAAAATTTCCCAAAAATGGGTGGCGAGTCGGGGACATACTCATGGGTGGGATTATACTCAGGGTGGGTTTATACCTGAGTAAGTACTGTTAATAATGCATAGAGGATCCCTTTACTCCTCCCCTCTACCTCTTCACCCCACCCCCATTCCTTCCATCCGCTCCTTCGTCTACCCTATCACCTATCCTCACTTCCTTACCGAGGCTTACGGCAAGGCTGAGGTTATTGACTCCTCAAGTGCAATTTCCCCAAAATGGGTGGGACTATACTATGGTGGGGGGATTATACTGGTGGGTTTATACTTGAGTCCCGTACTGTAATAGTGCAAAGACTACTGGGCTTTATGGCAAGGCTCTGAGGTTATTGACTCCTCAAGTGTATCCCCGTCACGGACAAGCTGTGGTTTGTAGTTTTTGATATCCTCTCCTACGAAATGAAGGATTGTTTATGTCAATATTGACGATGATAATAAGCTTGGAAGAGGACTGGCATTTATTAAAAGAGTACAAGCCTTGTTTAAAGTAATAAGTGACTCGTATTTTGTTTTTGCCGTATCGCATGCAAGTAGATGAGGTTTAGCGTAATTGATTAATTGTGTTCATTCACTTTTCAAACTTACGACTGCCTGAAGTTATCATTGGTCACAGGATAAAGCAACCCAATAGTACAAGTAGTGTTTCATGACGAAGCACTTGAAGCATTCTGGACCACAGCTCAAATGACCTTTAGGTGACCGGTTACAAAAATCTTTACCATTGAACACTATGAAGTCAGCCCACTCTAAGGTTTTGTGACCAAGTTTGATTGAATTTTGTCATTTGTTTGAAAAGGATTTAAGTCCTTTGGAGTCTCAAATGACCTTTGATCTCAAATTCAAAACAAGTACTACCATAAAACAACTCTTGTGTCTACCCACCAAATTGTTTTAATTATCTGAAGAGCAATTATCCCAGACAAAAATGACCCCAAAAATCTATGTCGTTTGAAAACTTGTGAAATTCATGAAACGATGGGGGATAGCACTAAGGAGGAGGGGTAATTGTCCTATAGGCCATGCAGATTAAGTCTATGCTTGAAATAAAAAAGACTGAAAACAAAATTTACCCACAATATACCTACCCCACTTCTCAGCATTAAGACTGACACCATGCATCTGCTTGGTGAAAAAGTTGTTAATAAGTTGGAACTGGATTCCCTCACAAAGTGTGGAGAGGACCCAGAGGGCAATCAGCGAAAACACATCAAGGAGATTTTTAAAAATTTAAGTTGAAAATGCCAATTTGATTCAACATCATTCTTAGACGTCAATTCAATTTGCATTTTCAACATAATTTCTTTAGAACGCTTAGAACGGTTAAAACTTAAAACAGTTTTTGATGTGCAGTTGTTTCAATGTAAATCTAAACGACTAGAGCCCATAGGTAGAGAGGAGTTATAGGATAAAAAAAAGGTAGCAGGCCAGTACCAGGGATTTTTTCCGGGGTGATGATTTTTTTTTTTCAAAAATTGACCCTCCCTTTTTAACCAAATTGTAACTTTTTTTACAAAAAAAATCCCTAATTTTTGGTTAACCTATGCTTCAAAATCTATTTTAGGGCCTTTTGAGTCCTTTTAGGCACTTTTGAGGACCTCACGGTTGGCCGATCCCATATCAATTACAACGTAGATGGCAGGCAGTATTTTGCGTAGCAGGATCTTAGCTATAATGGTGATTAGTGTGTGGACATTGCAAAAAAAAAAAACATTAGAAAATTGAGGTCACCATCTTCATGAAAAATCGAGTTCAGCCTTAAAATGCACGTTAGCTTGTTAGTGTGTGAAATGTGGAAAATTGATTTTGTAGCGAAAATATTTCATTTTACAACAGTATCCATTGAACTGAAAGGGATAATGTTAGTGACTTGGTAAATATATGTTATTACACAATATAATTACAGAACATAACATGAGATATAAACTTGCTAAACAGTGTCCAATGTACACATAAACAGCAAAATCTTCTCTGGGCCTGGCCCTGCAGGCTGTTCTAGTAGCTCGGGGAAAAGTTCAACAACATTTCAATTCAAACATAAAAAAAAACTACTTATTTTTTTGTTTGGGGACTTGGAATCAGCACATAAATGCATTCAAAGAGCCCGAACAAACCTGTAGTTCAAGGGAAATGGTTTTGCTCACAAAAATATAGTTTTATGATCAGAATTTTACAGAAATGTAAATTCTATGCATAATTTTACACGTAGCACAATGGGCACTGAGAGAGAGAGAGTGAGGAGGTGAGAGATGAAGGGAGGGATAGAAGAGGGAGAGGGGATTGAGGGAGAAGAGGGAGAGGGGTTGAGGGGGAGAGGGAGGGGAGAGATGGGGAGAGGAGATGGAGAGATAAATGAGGAAGAGAAAGGAGAGAGGAGGGAGGTGGGATAAGACTTATTTGAAAATTCAAACATTATGGTTGGCCAACATGGCTAAAAGATTTTCAGAATTAAAGTGGTAAGGGTTTTGAACCCCCCCCCCCCCCCCCGAGTCTTACCACCTTTCTGACAAGTATCTCTTGATTGGGCTCATTACAATGATCTAACATAATATAACCTCTGAATAAACAATCGAAATGAACCTCTATATCTCCTGAAAAGCATTAAAAGGGCACCATCAGTGAATTGCCCAAAATAATCAAAATATTTTTGTTGCATGTCTGCAAACAAGTTAGAAGCCTCTCTAACATCCCCTGCAAGTGATAAGACCACAAAAAGTGATCTAATAAGGAGTTACTAAAATTAGGGTACCTCTTACATGGAAAAAAAAGGAAGGGTACGCTAATTAGGGACCAAATCAGAAAGTTAACGTCATACTATACATATGGACAACTTACTACAACACATAATTGGAATGAGATTCAAATGCTGATGTTCTCTTCCTTTTTAGCATTTTTTTATTCAAAAACAGACTTATTGTTCATTGTCATTGAGAGTTGCCTTTCAACGCTTTTTTACGATGTCTCTGATTGGGTAAATATATAAATCAAATATCCAATTATAAGCAATAAAATCGCTGGTATAACCTCAGACAATATTTCATTTAATTGGGGTTGTGTCTGTTTTAAACCTATTATACAAAATCCCCAGGGTTTTTTGAAAAGGGGTTAAAGAGCGTGAACAAGAGGTTGGGTTAGTTTAGTTCACGTATAAGTTTTAATGTCAAGTTGAATGTCATATATCATGTCTAAAATTTATATATTAGATGTCTGGGGAAAAATGTTGCGTGGGAATTCCAAATTGTGTTGTTCCTAAATACCTGCTTCTAATGTTTGCACGATGTTAATTGGATTGCTAAACCAGTAGTTCTTTAATGGCCATGTTATTAAAGTATCAGGTTCCCTCATAATTGTTGATTGAATTGCCCCTGCATATCATTGTAGTGCGCGTCCTGGGGGCCCATTCCGCATCCAACCCAGGGCCATGGGTTCAGATTACACGACGAGATGTTATGAAAAGAACCCACAAGGTAAACATTGGAAGATAAAAGAGATGGATATCAGTGCTGATTCTTTCCTTACCTACTTGTTTTGGGTTACTTTGGCTTAAGGCCCGAGGAGCTGGTGACCGAGGACCGAAGCTCATAGATGGGACCAAATCATGTGTTGGTGTTGAGTTTTTGTTTCGTAGTAATTTATTTGTGGTACCTAAAGACTGAAATACTGGTAGGGATTTGATTCACCTGTTGATAATGTGTTGGGCATTCTGATCTAGATTGTCCCCGGTGGGGACATTTTGCGGGATTTATCCCGGTAGGCTCAATTCTGGATTTGATCTATTATATCACTATTGATTTAAAAACAGCAATTAACCAACTCTCCCATGGTTCACTGAGTGGGCAGAATGAATCATGAAAACCAATCGTCCTTTGGAGGGTACGTTAAGCCATCGGTCCCGTTTACAGAGAATCACAACGCATGGGTACATCGCAGCCAGATTTAAATAAGAGTAGGGTGAAAACCCTGAATGAGTGGGACTTTCCCCAATCCACCCCAGGAGCAGGTAAGGAGCATCGGTAATTCTGGATTCAGCTTACTCGCGAATAAATCCTGACACCACCACGAGCCATCACAAATGACTTGGGATATTTGCAAAGAGAGAGCTCCATATTCCCAAGCAGCAAAATAATCTTGGTAGGCCACATGTTACCCCTCCCAGCATGCAATGTGGCCCAGATTTCTTTGCCTGATGTTGCCATTGCATTGAGAAGCAACAATAGGCGGGATATATTGTACCGTGTGCAGCTGTGTCCACTCAAGAAATACATAGCACACACCTTACAAAAAGCCGAAGAAGGTTTTTTTGGCAAATTTCGCAAGTAACAAGCTTTTTACACGTTTTAAGGTCCCACCGAGAGATTTCCACATATGGTGGCCCAACAAATAAAAGTACTGATGTTTGCCCAGAATGGTAAAGCATTTCTCAAAACTTTCCCGTCTCACGTTAAGCTGAGAACTGGTTCTTTCTTTGGTACAAAAAATTGTTGAAATTTCTAAATTTCGTATAGGCGCAAATACAAAATTCAAGCCTGTTTTAGAGTGAAATATAAGCAATCAACATTACATGTTTTCTCATCTTTTTAAGACATTTCTGTTGCCAATAAAGGTTAACGAAATATGAAATGACTATTATGACACATATTTTGGGTGCGCGTCAATCTCTCAGTGCAACCTTTAAAGGTCCATCGGCCCGATCGCTAATAGCCCGTCCCCATAATCCCTCGGATTTTACCGAAGTGGTCAAAATTTTTGGTATCAGAAGAAAGCAACTATTTTTCCTCATTTACCCTGTGAAATCCCTTGGAAGTTAGGAGCGAAAATGGTGCCCATTTTGGTCGCCAATATTAATTTTACACAGTACGCTATGGGCTTACGAAATCGACGGTTTTTAACTCTCACAGCAAAACGAATTGAAATATCGCGCGAAACTTTACAGATGGGGTTTTTGGGTGAAGTTAATCTATAAGATGAAAACTTCATAATCCTTAATCGGGCCATCCCCCTGTAAGGTAAGTAGAATATTAAGAAAAAAGGGTAGTTTTAGATCATGTTTTAAATGCATTTTGTATTCTAGCCGCCTGATTTTTATGGTCATAGTTGATTTCCTTGCGAAAATCTTATTCCCAATGTGAGTGAATTTTGAGAGCTTACTTTCGTGTTATGAGCAAAAGTTTTTTTTGCAGGGTTTAATATCCCAGTGTGAGCTTTAATCTCTGCTTAAATGGATAATACAAATAAATGCTATTTTCGCAGAGGCATTGAACTGCTCAACAGATAGGTACATATTTAATAGACAAAGGTTACTGTTTCTATAAAATCTCATTTTGGGATGCAAATTGGGTGACAAGGCTGTGTTAAAATGCCTCATCAAACTGTTCATGTGTGCACCCACCGCCTTCACCAATGGATTCCGGGTTTTGATGGCAGGGGCTGTAGGCTAGGTAATTGGTTTTCTGATCCATGCTCAATCTTGCAAGGTTTTCTTGGAGTATCCTGGTACATGATTTTGACTACTTTAGTTGAAACATGCCTTATAGGACTAATTTTAGAAAATTGACATTTTTTTTAACATTGTTCCTGCTGACCTCATTTGGCCAACTGATCTGGGGAACAACCAAAAAAAAAAGAATGTTGAATTTTGTCAGATTTTTTGTTGTTGTTGAAACGGAAGATGCTACAATTTATACCAAAAATTCAACATTTTATTATAGCTTGCTGTCAATTTTGACTATATCAGGGACAAGATTATCCGACGAATTGCGTGTATGTCAAAGTTTGTCCATCCGCGCAGCGCCCCCCCACTTGCTTGGGTCGACAACAATGTGTAGTATGGGCCGGGGCCCTGTTCACCCCCCCTCTGTTTAAAATGTAAAACATGCTCTAATTGAGTCGTTGTTTTCGATGTGTGGACACAATAATTCATGTAAGTAAACTTTTCTGTTTTAATAAGTTTAAATGGTTAAGATTATTCTGCACGGCCGACATTTGTCGGCACCGTCAAATACGTCGACAAGCAATTGGTAGCCTTATTCTATCCCCGACAGTTGCAGATTACCAAAGAGGAAAAGAGCTGATTTAAAATGAAGCTCAGTTTTCTTTAGCTTTGCAAGTAATGCAAATTGTGATGTTGTAAATAGTCATACTTGACATATTATCAGTTTGAAGATTCATCTAATGTATAAGTGGTTGGTTTATTTACGGTACCAAACATTATTTTTGCAGTATGCTTGCTGAGGAACCAATCATGTTTGTTGACATTATTTTTTGATTGAAACTGAGAAGTAATCTCATGTTATTAGGTTACAATAGAGCCTTTTCCAAACTTGTATATATCATTTGTAGACTTCAAAATCAGCAGGCTACATAGTTCATTATAATACTTTGCCAACTTCAACACACATTAATTTTGTGACTCTTGAAATAGTAGACACATGGGCTTTTTTTTTTGCATATTTGTGATAGAGACTGTAAGCACACATAAAGTTGACACAGAACAAACCAAAGATAACAAACCATATCAATGTTAAAGGGGGATGGCCCGATTTTAAGGATATGAAGAGTTCATCTTGATAGATTGGCCTTTCACTCCAAAAACCCCATCTGTAAAGTTTTGCGCCGATATTTCAACCCGTTTTGAGGGAGAGCTAAAACGTGATTTTGTTTTGTAAGCCACATAGAGCAATGTGTAAATTTACTATTGGTCGAACAAAATGTGTCACATTTTCGCCATAACTTCCAAACCAAACACACAGGTCAATTGCTAGTGATCTTCAATAAATAATTGTAGCATGCTCGTACATCTAACACACGTATCACGATTTATCATAATAATATCTGGATATAAAAATACTGTAACTTGTTGTGAAAAATATTTCCTGTTTACTAGGTGTATTTTTAAAATTGCAAACGAGAAGGGCCAGAACATATAATTATAATTTGTTCTTTGTTTAAAGCAGGAAACACATGATTATAGCATAGGTCAATAAAGTAACTGACCTTGTGCACAGCGGGTATAACAAAATCAATATCTTGCCCGCTATATGAGCAGGCCACATGCGTTGAGTAAATATACAACACACAGCTGCCAATGGACATCTTCTATGATACTCACACATTGCTTGATAAATGGGAAATGGAAATTGCCAACAAAAGGAAGTCAATTTTCTTAGCAACAGTCGGACAACATTGAGCAAAGGTGGCCTATGGAGTAGCTGTACATATTGAATAGTTGACATTTCAAACTTTAAGAAAATAATATGAAAGTTTAACAAAATAATTCACAACTTAATAATATGGTTCAAAATAGGTACTCCGATGAAGTTAATATCATTAAACCATGCATGCAGCAGGGGTGGGTCTCTTTTTCGAGGTGTTGATTGGTGAAAATATAGACACATGACAAACTGTTTTATTTATGACAAGTTACACTGTGAAAATCTTTTGGCTCTAAGAGTTCACAGAGTAAATGAGAAAAATAGTAGCTTTCTTCTCTACCAAAATTTGACCAACTTCCGGTAAAATCTGGGGTTCTGGGGACGAGGCTTTAGCGATCGGGCCATTGGACCTTTAAAGTGGCACTGGCACATTTTCACCAAAATATGAAATTTCTTTCAATTTGTCGCAAATATGGTCTAGCCATTGGAAGAAAACGGATTATATTTTTACACAAAAATAACATACACAAAAATCATATAGGGCATTATAGAGGCTAAAGGACATTGAGTCAGCACTTACTCATTTCAGTTGAGGGCTAGCTCATGTTTACAACAACACAAAATGATCAATTTTGAAAACTTTGAGGGTTGCCACTATTTTTCAAATGTGTCTCTCTTAAAGATGGTCAGTATACCATAGCTATTAGCATTAAAAAACTTGGCAATGGGGGTCATTTGCATCATTTTAACCGGTATGTTAATGCTGGACATATTTTATTCACTGTATAATCATATTTGAAGGATTCAATGGGACTTGGTCTCAATGAGCAATTGGGGTGGTAGAGTTGCAACATTTGACCTGCCATGTGAGGTCAAAGGTATCCAGCAGTAATTGGGGGTCATTTTAACCTGGATGCCCCTGGACATTACTTATTCACTGTATCAACATATTTGATGGGTTTCAATAGGACTTGAAGACATGTGAGCCTTATACTACCTCAGCATACGTCTTATTTGCCATGGACATAAAAAAATGTAGCCACTTAATTTGGAGTTCTGCTTGCATTTGTAGTTTCCTTGCAAAAAATAAGACTGCCAAATATCTACCATAATTTTATTCAGAAGTGGCGGTACTCTTGAAATTGGTGGTATGGTATAAATTCAATAAAACATGTCAGCTGTGAGTGCAACAAGGTCGTAAGTGCATAGCTGCCAGGTGTTAAATCTGTGTGTCGCCATGTATTAGGATAACTCAATTATCTTTCCTTGAGTTAGTGGCTTTTGAAATGGTTCTTCAGATGAAATAGTTGCCTGAAGTACCATTTTAAGAAACCATCACCCAAAGTAAAAAGCAAAATAGTATGTTTGATGGAAATTCCTGACAACTGGCAGCTATGTACATTTGACCTTGTTACATCAAATGACAAAGTATTAATAACAAAACATTTGTGCGAAAAGTGTGATAGCAGACCTGTGTCAGTTTCTCCTGTATTTCTTGAGGTTATCCCAGGGTATAATCATAAACTTTCTTGGCCTCCTGAGATGTAGAGAAGCAGATTAAAATCACATTTTCCCAAGAAATCTTTTATGTAGAGACTTAGGCTATGATGGGCAACTTCATGTATAAATTTATGGTAGCTTAGTACAGCAAGTTTCAAATGCGACTATATTTTTAGTCGCATTAAATTGAATGTTTTCATGCCCTGGGAGAAGCAAGAAAGAAAGGTCATCTGTAGCTTGCACATGAAATACTGAACTAGGAATTAGCGCTTTAGTACTCTTGGATATGCTACTAATTGTCCCCACCAAACAAGTTTGGATGAGACTATGAAATGAGGGACTTGTATCTGCGTTGCGATGTTGTGTGATGTGTGTCTGTGTGTGTGCTTAATGTGGTATGGTGTGCTAAATTAAGTGAAGATGAATCGGATGTTAACTTCTTCCACTCTTACACACCACATGCCTTTTGTGGTAATGGTATTTTTGGAAGGACCGATTCCACTGGACACCACAGTACACATATATGCTGATGTTCTTGGAAGGCCTTTTTCCATGTACACATACCCACTTAAAAGAAAGGGTCCAAATTTGACTTTTTGTGGTCAAAATTTGATCAACATTCGGAGTAGTAGTAGTGTGCATAGTTGACTACAAGAGAAGATATCAGTTAAAAAAGCTTCCCACAATGCATTGCATTCAATGGAGATTTTATCCCCCTGGCTTGAAAAGTTTTATCCCCCTGGCTTGCGAGGGTGCGAATGTCCGGATGTATGTATGATTGTTTTCAAGTTTGGTTAGGTTTTGAGTTTGGCTTTTCTAACCAAGTTAGGTTTTTGTTTTTTGGTCTCTTTGAAAAGTTTAATTCCGATTTAAACCAGACTTGGGGTTAAGGTTGGGTTGCGATAGGGAGTGTTCCTTCATATGTGGTGATGTCACAAGGTCATGGACAAAGGTCAAAGGTCATCTGAGGTCATGCTTCCAGACTGCCATCTTGCCAGGGGGATTGATGCAAGTTGACTTGCAGTATTTTTGTACAGGTAGTCATGTGATGTAAGAGATATGAAACATTCTTAAAATCCAAAGTTGGATCAGTGATGTTTACATTAGCCATGTTTCATCTCTAACGTTCACTTCAGTACGGTACTAAAACCTCCAATGGAAGCAATGCATTGGGGATGGAAACTACACTGAATCTTCTCTTGTTGACTCCACCTTGGTAAATGACCCCTTAGGACCCCTAGGAATCCCTTGTGTGTGTGTTTTGTGTATATGTGGTTTATGTATGTGTGTATGTGTCATTAAAATGCTAAAGTTTTTAATGGGGCAGCCAATAGCTTATATTCTTTTGAATATAGCGAGTGTGAAAGCTGAGAACCTCAAAATTCTCACGGTTGGAATACCTTTTTGATTGTACCATAATAATTTGGTTGTTCTTTTGGAGTGCCATCCCCGGGGCTATTCCATTGTAAATATCATATCTAGTGGTGTTTGGAAGAACATTTCCAGGCTGTACATAATATATGGTGTTTTTGGAAGGCCTGTTTCACTTGCACATTATTACACTGTTAGAACGCTGGGTAAAAATGTACGGGGGTAAAAACAAAGTTGGGGCAAATTGTGCCCAACACTGGTAAAATAAATGCAAAGTTGGGTAAATTTAATGTACCACGTGGTGGGTAAATGTTCTAATCTAGCATCCAAAATAGTTTTACCTATTAAATGTGTAATCAGGGACCAAATGTACCTATTAATTGTACAATCACGGAAAGTTATATTAATATTAATCTGCATCTAAGATTGATCAATATAAGGCACAGACCTATCGGCCTACAAAGAAGCTACTGAAAAATGATTGAACTGATATCTAGGTTTGACAAAAAATAAACAAACTCTAAAAATTAGACAACACTTAATAATAATAAACATGATAAAAGAAGTTAAATAAATAAATATGCATATATATGAACACAATAAATGCACAATAAAGCTTAAAATATAAACATTCCTTCCTGTTGACAAGGCAGAAAGAGAAAGAAAACTGAAGGAAATAAAAGGAAATAATAAAAACAAGTGATAATCTCAATTCTCAATGCCATAATTTTGACTGATTCTTCATATTTCGCCCGGGCCTACAGAATTTTCCAGAGATTTTTTTAATGAAATTATAATTTGTTCCCCAGATATTACCCATATTTTTCACGGTACTTTCCCCACTTATTTTAGTTTTCCCGCCGCTTCATGTATTTTATATAAAGTTGGGTAACAAAAATATCATTATTTGCAATGGATTAAATGACACTTGTTGGGTAACTTACCGGTGTCATTCCCGGTTATACTTTCATTTTCCCGCAGTGCACTGTATTTTACCCAATAGTTGGGTAAAACAAAATAGCACGTGACGTATTGCACCAATTAAAATCGTCTGATGTTTGGGCTCATCACTGATCATGGCGGAATCAGTGGCAGCTAGAGTTGCAACAGGGGGTAGGGACCTGGAAAAGATCTAATGACGCGTTGCAGGTAAGATCACACTTTTATAATCATAGGGATAAAATTAAATGTGATCTTGGTACTGAGATTTAGTTATTTGTTTTGTGTGCTGGTATTTGTGACAGTAAGGCTGTTAGTAAAGCGTAAGCTTTTACAAGCCGCTCAGTGTTCAAGACAAACCTCATGCACTGCATACATGTGCACTATTCATTGTATTCGACACGTTTATGCCATATGAAGCATGCATGCATGCATGCCAGAGTACTATAGCTCGTTGATCTGACGTCGTCCATTGACATGACAAGACAAAGTAGAGCCAATATTTAAAACTCATAGAAAGACCACTTAATATTGGGCACAAATCAACCAATTTTATCATTTACTACAGGCTGTTTACTGTCGCAAACTACCAGCACACAACAAATAACTTATCTAGACCAAGATCCACATTTAATAGTATCTAAATTGTTATAAGTGTGTATCTTGCCTGCAAAAGCGTCAATATTACAATACCCTTGAGTATCACCCAATATAAATTGTGGTGTAAATGTAAAAGCATAAACTGCCAAAAGTGGCTAAATTTACCCAATTATGTGTCAAAAATAAATAACCCACCCCCCTATAAATATACCCAATATAAATTGGGTAAAAGAATACACTGCCCCAAACAAGGATAAAATTACCCAATGATGTGGTAAAATAAAACTACCAATACCCTGAATATTACCCAATATAATTGGGTAAAAGCAATACACTGCCCAACAAAGTGGATAAAATTTACCCAATTATGTGGTAAAATACTTGCCCAGTAACATTGGGTAAAATTATTGTTGCACAACAAAATGGTTGTTTTTTGTTACCCTAATTTGGGTAACTTGTACCCAACCAGGGGGGGTAACACCGTTACCAGAACAATGTGGTTGTTCATAGTGCACTCAGCGGCTTGGGTAAACAGATGGTAATAAAATTTTAACCCTAACAGTGCTAACCGTGTTGTTGTAATGGTGTTCTTGGAAGGCCTATTCCAATTTACACATAATATTTGGTGTTCTTGGAAGGCCTTATTCCCTGCTGCACTAATAATGTGTTCTTTGGAAGGCCTATTCCTTTACACATAATAGAGGTCTTTGGAAGGCCTATTCCACTGTACACAGAACATCTGGTGTTCTTTGGAATACCTGTCCTGTGTATGTGCAGCCATACCACTTTTCATGGAAGTCCCGCATGGGGTAGCTGAATAGGCCTAAATGCACAGTAAGAATCTAGATGTGTTATTACATGCTCATCCCATTACGACACCATCGAGATGGCCAAAACAAAAAAATCTCATTTTATTCACTTAATTTACGTGCTGTTATTTGGAAAATAATGGATTCAAATAACATTCCAGAAGCTCTGGGATGAGAGATGTCAATCCTTATATGGCAAAAGGCTGTATCTGATAATTAACATCCCAGTGTTATACTTACTGGCTTTTGGCATTGGTGTTTTAAGGTATTCCTATGACCCTCGCCATGGGGAAAGGGTTGTAACCTTTGAAGGAATATAAGAATACGTCCTTTGCCAATATCAAACTAACACTACAAAACCAATCTACTGCAAAGGGAAGTATTCTTCATTGATTTCAGTAAAAGTTACAATCGTTGTCCACATATGTAGAATAGGCAAAACCCCGCACGGATATATGTCAAAAGAAATTTGATGTTGAAAAAAATAAGTCGACGATACAGCCTTTTTTACCATTTATCTTAAAAGTAATGATTCTGCAATAAAATGTCAAAATTTTCTGAAATGGCTCCTTATCCACAAGTACTCTCAATTGTCAGCAATTTTAAACATTTTGAATATTTCTAAAAATATCTAAAATTAACACAGACACCAATGAAAAGTTGATTTGACTGAGTCAGCTGTGGTAATTGATTAGGGATCCTAATTTCATAAACAAACATTGTTATTCAAGACATAGACCATTGAAACTAAGTTACTTTTAACCCCTGAGGGTTCTACCCACCTGTGCTTACAGATCTCTGATTGGCTATTACATGATATATCTGAAATAACCTTGAGTAACAATCAAAATAGATCTTGTCATATTATCGGTATAAACATTTAAGGTTTTCGACCATGTTTCTGATTGGCTAGAGACAACAAAGCTAACAAAATAACCTAATGTACAAGCAATCAATTGGCGGTAGACCCTCGGGGTTTTTTAAAAAGAGATTTTGTTCATAAAAACAAATATTTGTATCCAAATCTCAAGCTCAAGAAAACTGAGACTGTTTCTTGATTTAAAACAAAGGACACATTTTCTAGAAAGGTCCTGACTAGAAATCCATGAAGGGAATGTTTTGATTTTGACATGTAAGACATTGTTTGACATAAGGTATACCAATCAATGTGTAAAAATGTATGTTCCCATAAAGTTGCATCAACATGGGTGTGGCCAAAACTTGTGCACAGAGTTAAGTTGTCAAAAAGAGCATAGAGGTAGTTTGCAACAAATTTGTAGAGGGTTTTACTTAGTGCACAGAACGAATGCAGCCTTTTCTATTGTAATACTGTTTTCATTTTCAGAGGTTCTCAGATTAAAGGACAAAGCGGCCGTGGAATGCATGGCATGGATGGTGTCGGCTGGATTCAGTGCTAAATATTACACTGATGGTAACACTCTTATTCTTGGAGCTGTTGGCTCTCTTGCATGGAGGGGTGAGTGTGGTATAGAGTAAAACTCCAAACAAAGTCATTCTAAAAAGGTAAAAGGACAGGGTTTCTTTGAAATGGCAAAATTTGACAAATTACAAACTAATTGTTGTCTTAATGGCCTATTATTCTTTCAAACTATTGATGATCATGTAGAGGTGTCCCTCGGGTCATATATGGCCACTAATGTATTTCTCTGTTTTTACCACCTGCCCCAGGTAGCATTTGTCAATTACTGAGGGTGCATCCCAGGGGCAGGGTTTCTGATGTTACCAGTGGGTTCCCTCCAGAGGAAGAAGACGAGAGCTTTATAGGTAAGTCTATTTGGTTGAACAGAAGTACAGTAATAAAATTGTTCTTCGGGGGGTGAAGGACAGTTATAAATAACAGTGAACTTCTTGGGATGGTTCATGCAACAATAAAGGATATCCATTCTGGGGCAGGGGTAAGTGTTGGTTGTCCTCCTTTCAAAAATGTATTTTTTGGTAGGAGGAACATAAGTCATGCTTTCTTTGACACGGTTTCCATATGTCAAATGCTGCCATACATGGAACAGGAAACTAGTCCTGTGCTCAGTTGTGACATGTTTGCTCAATCTTGAAAGTTTTTCAATGGGAGCGTGTTAAGGATTATTTTGTAATTGAAAAAGCTTACGAGTCTGTAACATAACTTTGGTGATGGCAATCCATCCATTTATTATAATAAATTTTTTGTTGGTTTCAGATTTACATGAATTTACTCAAGTCTACCCACACGAATAAATATTTGGGTCCAATTCAGCTTTAATTCTTGGCTGCCAATTGACTACATACCCAAAAGTATGATAAAAATGAACCTAAAATACCTGCATTAATGGTATAATGTTGCATTCAAGCTACTGTTAAAGTGAAAATGTTTGCGCTACATTAATTTTCGCGATTTCCCGAACAATCCGAGCAAGCACGAAAATTAAGAAACACCGAAAAGGGTTATTCGTGTGTAAGTTCTTGTAGGATAGCTGAAAAAGTGAATTAAAAACAAGTGAAATGCTAAAAATTGCAGAAGCACAAAAAATTACACGCCCGAAAAAAGTACAACTATTACAGTATCATATGCGTACTTTGCTGTTCTATCACAGTTGGATAAAAATCTCCCATCAATACCGATTAAGGATATTAGAAATACTCTACCAATAGACAGAGAGCTCTTGTATCAGGTAATCTTTACATATATAGCTTCACGGTATTGTATGTGGCAGGAAAAACATCCTGCAATTTATCTGTGCTCCAACATTGACATGAAAAATTGAATTAAAAAGTTAAAAAACTCTGGTTACCACTCAGTAAACTGGAGGAGCATTATGATGGTCCAAAGGAGATGGACCATCCGAGGCTAGGACGTCATAACTGCTTACTTGGTCCTGTAAGTGTGTTTTTAACATTTTTTGCATATGGGAAATGCGTTACTAAATGTCCTTTACAATGCTCAATATAGTTTTCTTCGAACACAGTGTCATCGGTCAGAATTGTAATATGATTTTTAACCAACACAGCACAGCTATCAGCTCGCGCTAACATATCACAGGGTGCAAATTCAAGGGGTCAACATGGGTAAAAATCGACAGCGCGACCCAGCGCGACACGGCCTTTCTAATCCCGCGAACTTTCGACACGCAGTCGCTTATCGATTAGGACGGACATTTTCCAAAATTACGTTACGTTCGACACGCGAACTTTTGTAGGCCAGTCAAAATGAATTAATACTGCCTTACCACCATAATGCAACGAATCAATTCCAACAGAATGATTGAGATACCTTTAAAAACAACATATCAAAAGGCTACTAAAATCAAAGGAGGGAACTATATTTGTTAAGGGGGAAGGTTTATACAGAGGGTCAAAATATGAAAAGTTATCAAAACGCGTGAAAAGTAGCCAAACGTGTTCGTTACATTTCAGGATTAAAAAAAGTATAGTTGCATATCTGCAGGTTGTAGTCAATAGTTATGATGGTCAAAATAGGTCAAGGGTCACAATGGGGGTAAATTTTCAGATATATTGTTCGTTATAAAATGGTGTCAAATTGTTCGTCTAATGGTACAGAACCCGAACCATTACTGGTTGCACATCTACAATATTCTTTGCATCATTGGAACGCAAAATGTGACTGGGGCTACAGGGTCTATGGGAGGTCACGAGCATAGTCTGTAGTGTAATTCTTATTATAGAAAGTTCAAACAAAGATATCTATTCACATTTACTTATCTAGTGGGACAAAATTAACAGTTTACAACCCAGTCCGATCAAAATCGGACCATTCGATGAATTTTAACCCAGGATGACTTGAACTGTTATGGAGCCTATGTAATAAATCTATAACGCGTATTAGATATGGCACAAAACTAACCTTTTTTTAAAACCTTAGGAGTAATCCAATAAATTGGTACATCCTTTAAATCAATTCGAACCAATTTTCTAATTTTTTACCCTGTACAAACGTTGCCCCCTTATTTCTACATGTTCCACTGGGTGATTTGTTAGACTTTTAATATATTATTTTTGGACTATTTCAGAGTATATTAACACCAAAATTGCTTTCTGTGGCAATTTGTGTGGGTCAAATCATAAATTATTGGACTATTGGGGAAAAATTAAAAACACCGACGTAAGACTTTCATAACTTCCGTATGCTGTGACATCGCGGGACACCCCCCATACTTGTGGGAAACAACTACAAGCGAAGAAGTCTAAGGACGTGTACGAAAGAAACATACCTTTCCACACGCGATTTCCGGGCGGCCTGAGAGTCTTTAGTTTTACTAATTCTCAAGACAGTATCATTATATGTGTTAAATTTTTTTTTTTAATAATCGGGTTAAATTATTATGCATCCGGTAAATGAAATTGTATCAACCTTCGGCACGCCCGGCAGCCTGCCCAGCAGCCGCCACCGGGCCCGCCGCATGATTTCTCTTTTCAGTTCATATGAACATGACAACTTGACCGATAAAACACATTATCATTAGTGAAGTGCAAAAATCTTGGTTTAATCGTGGCTATTTAATTAAGCATAATAATTATGTGATTAAAAATTACTGGGAATAGACCAAACAAAAAATGAGAGATTTAGATTCGACTATGTTTTTGAGTCATGTTTTATAAACCTGTATTACCCTTTGATCGTGATAGGGATTGTTGGGAATCCTGCGACCGATAAATATCCAATGATGCAACATTCTTCGGGAAATCCCAGTCCGCTGACCAAAGTTGTTCGTCAACAATACCTCATGCGTAATGTCGAGGTTGGTCTCACCGCTACTTCATTAACACCTATAACTGCATAGCATGTGTAAAATGACAGCATATAATAAAAGATTCTACCAGCCCAACAAATGCAATTAGCAACACAACATCAATCCGAGACGCCACGTGCATTGAAGACAGTTATTTACCGAAGTATGCTAACAATTTGTTCTGATATACATATCAATTTATTCGACGTATTTTCAGCGCTATATATGACACACTGAATTTGGAAAAACAAAACTTTAAATTGTACAAAACGACATCGAATGTTGTAGAATTATGTTTTCGAGTGCTTAGCACTGACTACATTCGACAGGTGGCACATTCGCAAACTTGTTCGTTGCTGTCCTTTACCAAAGCTAGGCTTAGCTCTAAACATGGTCGGGACATTTTAAAATGTACCCAAAATAATCCAAGACTGTCGATGATTAATTATTCATGCAATTGCACAACGTTTTTTAAGACAGCGATTGCAAGAGGAGTCCTACAAAGAGGTTAATGTACGTGTCTGTATCGGTAGGTTTCCGGATGAGGTGACATGTGACGATGTGATAAAGTTAAATGATATCCCGGGATTTTATCGCAACTGGATTCTAACTGATTCTCCACATTTTCACTCAAAATGGAGTAAAATAATGCTAATTTATCATACTCTAAAAAAAAAGAGCGTTGCCAACAAATCAGCAATAGCGCTATCTAAATGCGTATTTTCCTGGACCCACTTGTAGGCAGAAAAATCCAACATACGATGCCAATAAATGTTCGGACATCCGATGGCACCCAATATAAAGATCGACACGCGACACGGTGAGCTGGGGCATAAAAAGCGAACCGCGACGCCACCAAGTGCGCTTAAATCGCGTCACGGCGACAGCCGTGTTAATTTGGCAACCCAGTAGACCCCTAGTCAAATTACCTCACTGGATTCTTGGTGTAATTTCACAGAGAAAACAACATAAATGTGCTGTGACTTTTGCATGTCACAGTGTAGTCCTTTCTGTAATTTTTATTTCACCAAATTGATTTAAAAATGGATGTGCTTCCTTTTTTGTTCAGGATGTACAATTGATTTCAGCAGGAGAAGAGGGGTTTGTGATAGACCAGAAACTTTCGATTATTTATTTTTTTTGGGGGGGGGCACCAAAGACAGCCAGATTTTCTTTATTTACAGTTTAATGTACTTTTGTTTTAAAGGTGGGAGGGAGGTTGTTTTTACTCATCATGGCCCAAATTTGTTTTGGTATGTGTATCATTAGTAGATTTCACCCCTGCCATTGTGCATGCACTAATCAGTGAAGATATGTGGCCAAAACAGTTGGGAAATAAGCGCCAAATTAATTTGTTAAGGGACAAACACTGGAAGACATTTGACTAGGGCAGATTCTTGGGGTCCATACCATCCAATTCTAGCATGATATCTAAAAATGAATACCTTGTGCAAAAACTATCTGTAATGAAGTGTAGGGCCATATTTGTACTGAAATCCATAAATGGCGAATGGGGTGTCTGAACTGACACTCACACTCGGTGACGCTCGAAGAAAACTTTTCAAAATAGGTCTGTCCTTTAATATGCCCCTGGCGCTTTCAAGATTTTTGAAAAGAATGTACTGAGTATTGCTGCCAGTCTTCAGAAATCTGTGTGATTAACAAAAAACAGCAACACCCCCCCCCACCATGGCAGTGCCTGCACGGACTGTAGCAGATGACTATTAACACCCCCACAGTAGCATGAAGGGGGGAGGCTGGTAATCATGCCAAATCAGCCTTTTTTAGCCGGGTCACCAAGAAATTTTCACATCCAACCAGGAAAATTGCCTCAAAACCACCTCCAAATGGAAAAATCTGCCTCAAAATCGGTAAATTTTCCCCCTCTTACAATTGACCTCTGTTATGCCCCTGGTATATGAAGGGATGACTTGGGGGGGGGGGGGGAGAAGCACCTTCCACCCACCAGGAAACAAAGTTAAGTAACAACAGTACCTAAAAGTGAGGATCTACATTGCCTCAGACACTTGTGATTTCCGTACCAATGGATAGCTTGGTCCTCTCTTTTATGGATACCAAACGTGCAAAACATAATAACGTACTACTAGGCATGTTGGTCATCCTCTTTACATTGATACCAAAATGAGCACCATATGCCTATAGTGTGACATCATAATTTTCCATGAGCCAGTAAGTTGCCAAAATATCCAAATAATAGGGATGCAGGATTTTGTCATACTTTGTCTTGAATTATGACAAGGGACGATCAGGGGGGTTCACTTGTCAGAGGGGGGCAATTCCCAGTTCAGCAGGTTTTCACAGTTGGACGTGGTTTTTTTTGTTTTTTAAGGCAAAATTTTCTGGTTGCAAGTGAAAATTTGAAGTGGTATGCAAAAAGGGCTGTTTTAGCATGATTTTGCTTCCCAGTCCCCCCCCAAAGAACTCTGGGGTGGAAACATGCCCCCCCCCACCTGGTATACGCTGCTGCTTATGACATCATGGTGATGTCGTAAGCTGGAAATATTTGTACTTATTTTATACCAACAGAAAGACAATTCTTTATTAGCTTATTGTGGTACCAAATTTTGTTGTAGGTGATATTTAACAAGAACGTCCAAGGGGGGGGGGGTTGGGGTAATTTTTTTAATTTTTTTAATTTTTTTAATTTTTTTACAAAAAAATTGCTGTGTCATCATATTGTGATTGCAGGGTATACGGAAAAGCTACTGTTTGTGTTACTCAGTTGTCAGTCAGCTGGTCACCGGTTTGATTCATGTCAAAAACCAGGCTGTTTGAAAGTCTCTAATGACAGAACCAGATTCAACTGGAAATTTGTTAATAAGCATTTTTGAGAATATCATTGAACCATAAAATAGCAACAACAATGGATGTAGATTTGCCCTTTTCAGCTGTGTAGATTCTGTTATTGGTTTGAACCACATTAGTTGTGGATGTTGAGATGGCTTCCATCGTATCTGTTTCAACTCTGGTATCTAATATAAACAAATATAGTTTGGTGGCATTCAAAATCTGAGCTCTCAAATGACACTGCAGTCGTTTGTGAAGCCTTCTCGTAAAACATTGACTAAGACCAGGCTTGTTTGTTACTCATTTGAATGCATTATCCATGCTGATTCTGATTATTGTCATACAATAGCATACTATTATATTTTGGGAGCGGGAAAGAATTGAAGAAGTTGATCGCCGAGCGACTGTAATCTTATACAGTACCCAAATAGGTTAAAGGTCCATGTTTTTTTTTTTTTTTTCTTTTGCCCGATTGCAAATCGCCTTGTCACCAGAAACCCCAGATTTTACTGGAAGTTGTCAACATTTTGGGTCTGAAGAAAGCTACTATATTTTCTCATTTACCTGTGAAATCTAGGGCTCTAAAGATGTTAGTTTGGCTTTTATGAGCAAAAACATGAACCATTTGGTTTGACCAATATTAATTTTTACAAAGAGTATCTATGGAGATTACAAACTCATGTTTTTAGCTGTACTCAAAAAAGGATTGAAATATGGCGGGCAAAACTTCCACAAATGGGACTTTTTGATCAAGGTCATTCAGTAAAGTGGAAAACTAGTCTGACTAAATCGTTGCCATACCCCTTTAAGGTGTTGGCATCATGATAAATCGGCCGTCAAATTTCTTTAAAATTTGATATATAGTCCATTCTAGGTGCTGATAACAAATTGAAAAAAAAATATGGCTTACCATATTCCGTTTTGAGAAAAAAAGACTTTCAAAAAGTACTTTTTGCTCAAAATTTACATTATTTTACCACTATAACTCTAGGGAAAGGGATTTATTGTCCTCTACTTAAAGTGCTCAAAAAGCAACAAAGGGGCCGTACGTTTTTCTGATTTTAACATATGTTTAGGTTAAGTTGCATACTTCAAAATACGAATAAAAAAATCGGTGTCACGGATTAGTTTTCCTGAAAATCATCGAAAAAAAAAAGGACATTTGGACATTTTTATAAGAGGGAAATTTCCGTCTTCCAATAGAGGCGTGCGTGTCTCGCATATTTTTACGCCTTAGTTCATCGCAGCAAAACAAAACATGGGTGCGATGAAAGGTGAGACGCGTTAATTATCAGCGCGTCTTAGACTAGTCCTAGCAACATCAAAGTTATACGCGATTTTGCAAAGCTTTAAAATTCGCGTAATGCAAAGTGGAAAATCGCTCA
>JAMKCH010009735.1:0-58873 GCA_023653785.1 Ophioderma brevispina | reverse complement strand
TCCTGCTTTTCATTCGTGATTGTAGAAGCAATAACGTTAACTAAATTCCAACATAACAAATTGCCACATTGACTGAGTTGTGTCATCGGACACAATTTACAGTTCAGGTAATTGTTTATATTACTTACTAATATCATTGGTGTCATTGAGTATAAGGTACTTTACGTTAACCACCAGAGTTAAACTGCTGTAATCCTTATTTTATCCACAAATTGACTTCGAGCATGCTACTAAAAAATCAGATCTGTCTGTCCGGCTATGCGTTTCGTTTCCCTTTGACCTATGGAGCTGATATTTGGCATTCAGGTAGAAAACACCAGTCTGACGTTTGTTATCAAGATTTCAGATTGACCCAAAAGGTTAAAAGTCATCTGTAGATATGCCCTATCTATCTGTCTGTACGGCTATTCATTTTGTTATGCTTTGACACATGGAGCTCATACTTTGCATGAAGGTAGGGGAGGACAGTCTGACGTTTGCTATCAGAGTTTCCCGAAAGTTCAATGGTCATCTAGAGGTCAATTTGCGTAGAAATGCCCTATGACTACCAATGTTGTTCAAAAGGACCACTGACCTGAGTACATAACAAATCTAAGGTCAAAGGTCACACACAAAATTCAAAGGTCACACACGGGGGGGATTAAGGGCCTAAATCCACTTTTGGGTTTTGAGTTATTAGTAGAATAGGATAGAGAGTGTAAACCACACACTTTGACATTTCATGTTTCAAGCACACTCCGTTCCAAAGTTATGGGTATCGGTTTTTTTGTCGGAAATCTCGGGAAACTTTTAAACGTTTGCTAAATACTTACAGAAATTCTTAGCAAAATTAACCCCCTAAAGGAAATTTTAAAAGCGATATCGTGTTGAAAATACTTCAAACATAAAATCAGCGGTTTTGCAACTCTTCATATATGTGATAGCTTCTGCTCGTACATTGACTCCAGTTATAGTTTATCAGAGTCTGATTCCAACGATTTCAAGCAGACACCAACTGTTAATGTGTAAGATGTTAACCTCGGAATGGACACAAATGAGCCTATTTTTACCAAATTTTGAATTATAACGTGTCGTCTTGGGTGTTTTATTCTATATCAAAGTTTAGGCAAAAGAAAAATGTGGCAAACTACATATCACATTGTCGGTTCTGCTTTTGAAATTGAAAGACATATCTTTTGATCGTTCAACTTTATTTATTTATTTGTTACTATTAGCTGACAGTAAGAACATAAATTGTCAAATTCAAATTGAAAGTATAACATGTCTCAAAAAGCAATATTTCGCTGTACTGTCATTCGTCTATATGACTGTCAAGATTAAATTTCATCAGTGGTAACCAGCAATCATGACAAGAGCTTTGAAACAGTTCTTTTTACTATAGTAGATTCAACCCATCGTGTCACCTCTAGTACTTTTCCGAAGGTATGAGCATTGAATGGATGTGCAGTGTGCAGTGTGTGGAAACTAAGATTCCACGTTATTGAAACAGCTGAATCATGCAGTCTGATAGCAGAGATAAAATCAATTCTATGCTCAATGACAGCATTCAAGTCAACGTAAACGCATTTATAGCTACATTAACTCTCAAAACATTCTGACTAATCCATTTGCTTCAAAAGGCTTTGCACTCTCTATGTAAAGGTGATGTAACGTAATAGGCCAGATTACCTAGTTCATTCATGAAACTATTCTGCCTCCTCTTCCAACTAATCGACGCTGTCCAAAACTTTTCCTCTGGTGACACGATGGATTGAATCTACTATAGAAACATAGACACTCGAAAGACCTTTCAACCTACATTTAATTTAAGGGAATGTTCATAAATACTCATTTTGAGGACCTAAAGAGGGGGATCAAACAAATTTTAATCGGTATTACGAGGGGATCAAAGCATTTTATTTTTTTTGCACTATTAAAAACATAACCACGCCAAATATCATTGGTTTTGTTATTATCTAACTTACTATTTTAAATTGGATCTATCAACTTTTCATTAAAAAATGTGTCTGGAAAATTGAATATTCCAAAGGGGGTTCCGCATTTTGAACATTGGGCAGGGCTAAGTTCGCTTTGCAGCTAACACCAAACATTATGTTCTAGTCGAGAAACAATTTTGCTATTGTTTTACTAATAGTGGATGAGCCAGACCATCTGATCTGGTCAAATACTAAAAAACGTTTCAATTTCAGTGGAAATGGTCTCATATTGTTTGTAATGTTATCACAATTAAAATAAGGAATAGTTACCAAGTTACACCCAACATTAACCCCAGCCCCTATAGGGGTAGTACTAACAAGGTGCGTAACTTGTTAAATTCACATTGCAGATGGTCCAAACTATTCCTTTTCCTTGTATTTTTAGATTTCAATATTGGAATAAAGAAAGATTCCAATTTGTGGTCCTAAAAGTAGACATTTGCGAAAGACGCCCATTCTGGAATTACTTGAATTGTTACACGGAAGAATATTTGTGTCGTCGAAAGTCCTATATAGAACCCCGACGTACTGCTGGACAACGTTCTCGTCTGGACTGTTCCGAGTAAAAGACCCAGGAAATGCAAATAGAATTGATGTGGTTTGTGTCAAGTCTACAAGGAGGGACGAGAAAGCATTCAATATTTGGGTTGGTGATGACATCATTAGTGAAACTATTGATTTTTCAGAGAGTAATAGAAAATTCCAGGTGACTGGTGTGAATCTATTCATGGCACTTACTGAAAATCAATAGTTTCACTAATGGTGTCACTGGTAGTGTATTCTTTTTTGTGGCCCTGTTTATTGGAATGGAATGCCCCGTAAAGATTTGGAGTAGGTTTATCATCTCATTTCCTGGGACCTTTAAGGAAAGTATTTACGTAAGAAGATTCCCTTGGGTTTATTATCCTGGAACATTATATTGTGCAAGACTTCCTTTTGAAATCTTCCCCGTGAGGACATTATTGTTGATGAACTGCAACGGTTCGTTTAATTCTGGACATCAGTCGCCACATCACAGTGGGCATGATTAGTATAATTACTATTTTTAATGACATTCTTGAGTATATTGATTATGACGTTATAATTTTATTGGACATTGCAAATTCTTGAACCGATCGTTTAATTCAAACCAAAATAAAATAAATTTTGTTCTTCCGTAAAAGCAGCCATCTTGGAGGAGGGAGTGACCTTCGAACTATACATCCAACTCCTTTGAACCTTGACCATGTTGTGTTTGTTCAGGAGAGTGTATTGTTTGACCCTGAAATATCACTGCTTATCCCTAACTTAACAAGGGTAATGTACCTGCTCTTACTTCAAGTACCTGAATTTTTTAACATGTAGGTAAGCAATACTTATTGAAATACCTTTGTCGTTTATGAATCGATTGTTCACATTCTTTTACGGCAAAGAATTTTACTACCTCAAACTGATTTATATCTGGTCATATAATGTGTTGATTATGCTACTCTTTCGGTTTTCTTTCAAAAATATTCTTTTTCACTGACCAAAAGTAATGGATCACTGTCGGTTCCACTCATGTGACGTGTATGGTTGGCCTAATGTCCAATTAATCGAAAATCTTGGATTTTCGACCAACATCTTGGATTATCGGTCGAAAATCCAAGATTTTCAATTGATAATCCAAGATTATCAAGAATAACTTGGACTTTCAATTGGTAATCCAAGTGTTCGATATGTGAATGAAAAACCTGGATTATCACTTGATAATCCAAGATTATCGACTCGAAAAATCCAAGTTTTTCTAATTATTGGACATTGATTCTGAAAATCTTGGATTTTCAGTCGATAATCCAAGATGTTCGACTTCTCTTGTACAATAAGTCGAAAAACCCTTGATTATCAAAGTGAAAATCCAAGTTTTTCGATTTGATAGTCCGAGTTAGTGACATCAAGTTGATAAACTTGGATTATCGACCGAAAATCTTGGATTTTCGACGCTAAATGTACAATAAATCGAAAATCTTGGATTATCAAAGTGAAAATCCAAGTGTATCGAATTGATAATCCAAGATTATCAAAATCAAGTTGAACAACTTGGATTATCGATTGAAAATCCAAGATTTTCGACGCCAAATGACCAATAATTCGAAAAACTTGGATGATCAAATCAAAAACTTGGATTATCGCCGAAAATCTTGGATTATCAATTGAAAGTCCAAGTTATTCCTGATAATTTTGGATTATCAATTGAAAATCTTGGATTTTCGACCGATAATCCAAGATGTTGGTCGAAAATCCAAGATTCCCGATTAATTGGACATAATTTAGGCCAACCATAGACGTGACGTGACTACATTTGCTTAACTACGGTCAGCACCTAGCGCTCTGAAGCCTGTCTATAGTTTCAGGGTTAAATATTTATAAAGATAAAATGTTCATCAACCTCCCCCCTTGTCAATATAATACATTTTCTTGCACAGTGTGCACATAATTATGCACAACACACAAACACTCCAAATACACTCCCAACACTACATCATAAAATAGTGTAGTCCCCAGCAACGTAACATGCAGAATCATCTAAAGTCGAAGTCTTCCATGTACGTATGATTGTTTGCGCGTTCGGCCATTTTTGTGTATCTATGAGTGTCTAGCTAATTATTTAAAATGGCCATACAATTACTTTAAATACTTCATTCTAAGCGGGGAAGGTTGCCACGTTCATTATGCCTTTAATGTACTTTACGAATTCAACTCCAACGACCTCTTCCTTTGCTCCAAGGATAGTGTTCTACTTTTGAAGGCATGGATGTTGTAGGTAGCCGGCTAAATAGCATCTGTTGTTTACACAATGTAATACATAGCAAATCTTACACGCACTCAAAACATGAAATACCTAGCAGAAAAGCAGTCTTCGTGTTACATTAAAAACTGTAGCTCAGGGCCGCTGAAATGAATCCACCCTTATGACGGCTATGTTCTGTCTAGTCTTAGGGCATGTGTCTTCCTCGATTAAGAGAACAGAAGCGGATACCCATATCCGTTACCGGGCTTTTACTTCTCAGCTTAATTCCCTTTCTTCGTCATGATTGGATTATTTCTTAAATACAATCTACGCCTGATTTTCAGAAACATGCCAGGTTGGTTGCCGAATCATACATCTTGCAGGAAAGAAGTAACTTTTCTACCAGTTTTAATATCACTGTGTCCATGCTGGTATAATTTGTTCATTTTTGTTATGAACGAGTAGAAATCAAAGTTATCATGTAGTCGTTCTGATATCTTTTTGGCGCGACTAAAACAAATTTAATTTCATTTTTATTCACTTTTATTTTTTATTTATGTAAGTAAAAAGAAGTTAGATTGACAAAAACTGCGATATGAAATTGCCAAGTAAGACTTAAAAAACAATAGGAGGTGTTTGCGTTGTTCTGTGAAAGAAGTTTGAAGTTTGTAGATTCATAACATTATTTTTCTTTAAAGTAATGGTTCTTTATACGGTACGTCATGTTTGTAGGAAACGCTTTTTCCAGTACCTTGAGATATTTTGTTTGTTTTACAATCTGGTATTGAGGCTTATTCCGTTTAGAATGTCTGTGTTAAAGTGACAGGAGGAGATTTTTTAGGATACGAAATTCTCTCAAATTGCACTGGATCGATTGTAGACCACCTACCAAGAACGTTTCGAAGGTTTATTGGACAAACAAGTACAAAAGAAAACCGCAAACCTTGTTTTGAACTTGCCTGCAATCCTAATCGTCCCTATAGGAAACCACGATTTGAATTTCTGTCGTGCACGACAGGAAATACTAAATCATCATCTCATTACATAAAGACGGCGTTTTGGCTTATTCACTTCAGGTGTGATCTAGTGCACCGGTAAGCATTCCAATTATGCAGAAAACCAGGTGTGAAAGCAGATATAGTCCGGCGGGAGCCACAGTCCGGGGCTCCATAGACGATAACGGAATAAAGCGTGAAACTAATGTTGCGTAAAGAGTCAACTGAATCGATTGCCCTATTGTTCACCATTGTTCCAGGACTATGAGTACACCGGACAATAATTACTTCTACACCGGGTTCGAAAAAACATTGAGGGCGCTTCTTTCTGGAAATGTCTTCATGTCTCTTTAAGGATTGTCTCTAAATATTAATTTATTAATTAATCGTTAATTATTAATTCTTAACGGAATAAGCCTTAATATCACATTGCGATGTCTTCGGTTTTAAAATGAAAAGTTAGGTGTATGTCCTCGATTTTAGGTGTATCTAAACACACACAACAACAACACACGCACACACACACATGCGCGCAAGCATACACACACACAGTAAGTTACACAAAAGTACACTCTTAACTTGGATGAATATACAAGTATTTCAGTCCCAGCTCTTAAATATCAACTGAACAATCTAAGCTACGTCACAACGATATCGTTAACATTACTCCCACGTGCTTGTATGTGAATATTATCTTTTTAACGAGACATTCTTTGAAAATTGATGTAGTTGATCGACAACTAACATTGCTAGGCAGTCACTTATAAGTATCCAATATGGGGTGAAAGTGGCAGTCAACTACATTCATGTGATGTAATGATACGTGACTAATAAATGCAACCCTAATGCGTGGCTTGAAAGCCAAATAACGAATTAAATGAACCAAGATAGGGGCTGTCAAATTCCAAATGTCTTGCTTCAAAGTAAAAGTGATGTATCCACTTTTGTCAGATCACTGAACGGGAATTGAGTTTGCCACGCAATAAAAGAATGTCCTTGATAATATTGTACGCTGCAGAAAGAATTGAATAGACTTGAACACGATGCGCATGTCCATTTGGCAATACATCTTTGCATCCATTCTTTTAATGTGAATCAGTTCTATCACATAATTAATGCAATGTGTGTTCTTTTCTGGGCTCCGAACATTGAAGCCATTGACGGCAATATTGGGAAACCCAAAAGAGCCCTAGTATGGGATGGCATGTCCCTAAAACTGGCACCTGGGAAACAGGTGTCTCTGGAATGCTATTGTGTTCGGTATACCAAGATGTCTGCTGAAAATGTAAACCAAAAGGTAGGAAGAGGAAAGGTGCGGAACAGAACTTTAATTTTAAATAACTTAAGACACGTACACGACCGTGAAGTTAGTCTACCATTCACACCATTGATAAATTGTGAAACAAAACCTTAATATTCAATCATTAAAGAAAAATCATTTAAAAGACCTTTCCTTTTTTGTGGTCGTGTCCGTTCATAATTTCGGGTAATGTTTTACGAGAGTTGAAAATCCATATATCTCGAGGAATCGAAAGGGTCTTTCGAATTGCAAACAAATACTATTTAAAAAAAAAATATGCATGGCCATAATTGGCGCCTGTTTTTGTGTATTAATTAAAAATAGTCAACTAGAACTAAAAATAATAATTTAAATTGCTAAATTTGGATGCAGTGTATTATAACAGTATACCCAAGGATACTGTGTATAATCAAATTTCCGGATGTGGAATTTTAAACGAAAGTTGTGATTTTCAAAAGAAGGACATCGATTTATCAGAAAATTGAGGAATCGAAAAATCTCAGAGTCAGCCTTTAGCACAGTTTGACTGTATCTCAACGTTAGCGACAAACGACTCATTTAGCTTTGATTATGGCATTATATTTTTTCTCTCTTTTCTCTTTTTCCATGGGCATTAGGTGACCTGCTCTTTCACGTTTGCCTGGAAAGTTTGAACATTTTTGTCACATGCCAGCTGGCGTACTAATATTTCACACTTCTTCGTATGCGTGACAATACTAACGTTTTTCTATCCTTTAGCGAGGCCAATGAAAGCGATATGTGTTGGTGTTTGACTGTTGTGGCAATGTGTAAGCACGCGCACTACAGGTGCAACGTAGCCAAGTTTCGAGTAATTAACGTTACAACTGCTGCATTTCTCCCAGATGAACAACAGGCTTGAAGGTGTTTTTACATACGATGAAAACGCTTTCTGGTTTGTAGCTGGAAATGGTTATTCATTATCATTTGTACGGACATGTTGGATTCAAATTTCTCAAAGTGGTCTTAGGATCAACAAATCAATATTTCGCCTACACGCTTGGACACCTGTAGAAAATGCATTTTAGTACAAAACATTTCCTAGTGAATATTGTTTTTTACCGTCCGGCAAAATATTTACCACACTTTGGTATATCTTTTCCTGGAAGTGTTTAATTATAATTTAGGAAAGAATTAAAAATGGTGCTTTTGCACCTGATGCGAGTTCCAGTAAAGGAGCGCGCTATTGGCTAGCGCCAAGCGGGCCAAGAACGCTAACTTTAATTCTATCAAAATTATTCTGTCCCTCGAGTTTAAAAGAAACAAAAAAGCTCAACCACATAAATAAATGGTTTGTTTGTTTTTGATTTTTCTTCTTCTTTGTTTGTTTGTTTTTTGCCCGTAAAGCGTGAGTAATTTAACTTCGATGGTACTTACCTTAAGAGTTAACCATGACCAAGACAAAATAGCAATTCAAAGAGGCTTAAGTTATCAGAAAGTATCAAAGTATTGAAATGTTAATCTTAGTTAAAGTGGAGGGAAAAGGTGTGAGTGAAGGAAATATGGCTTGCATATTCGGACTTGAGTTTCCAAAAGCGGTTTTACAATTAAAATCAATATCACACCTGCACTGCTTGGACACCTGAAAATAATGCATTTGAATTGCGAGGAATGCCGTGAATGCGTGATACGATCTGATCTAAAGAGGCCGAACGTCAACACTTAATTGTATTTTTGTGCAAAAATAACCAGCAAAATAAAAATAATAAGAAACAAAAATAAATAAAATGTGTCAAAATAGCGGACATATTAATATGATAGAGTAACATTATGACAAAATGTTCGCAGAGGCCAGAATAAAAACAAAATAATATTGTGTCATTTTATCGTAAATTGAATTAATTGAAAGATAAAACTGGAGTCTCAATGTGGATTTATAGTAATCAATTGATACGCTTAACCAATTACAGATAAAAGCGTGATATTTACTTAAACCATCTCACTAGAAGTAAGCGCAAAAATGCATTTAATCATCATGAAGTCTTTTGACCCGTAAGAGCAGAGTATTCTATTTCACATATTATATTTCATTCTGAATGATATCCGGAGTGAAACATCACAATTCTTAGAAAAAAGTTTCAGTTTCTTGATTATGCTTTGCTAATGTATACATAAAATACGATTTATGATAAAAAGAAAATGATACTAAATAAGGCAGTAAGGACAGTAATTAATAAAAGGGCATTTCGTGATCCACATCCTCGTTCCCCCGAATTACCTAAAATGAGTTGAAATGTTTATATCATCTGAACCGGTGGTCTAAGTATAGTATGTGTGCCAAATCTACTTGCAAAGTCGATCTACTCTGGAAGAAATTCATAATTTTGTATTAACGGACAGAAATTTCAACACAGTGGCCTATGGGGAATCGTGATATAACCACTTCCTCATAACAGCAAACGCACCGTCAGCTTCATCAACTGAAATTTTGGAAATAACCTTTTTCTCGTGCATATCTAGTGAACAATAAACAAAGAATGATGTGATAGGATCACAAAATACACCTTTAACTCCATTTCTGAACTGGAATTAAAAGACTACAAAATGGAGGATGTACGTAGCAATATAGGTAGTTATATGAGCGGCATACCTCGAATTAGATCATCCCGCTGCTACATTCGTGCAATTGAAACAGATAAAGAGTGGCCCACCTTCCCCTGAAACCATAGGAGGTTAGCCTTCATCCCATACTGACGCCAAGATGCCTCAGAACCCGACTATTCAACCCATAGATGAAACTCCTCGTAAAAGGTATGTTATTTGTTTAATCCCCTAAGAGCTATCTTATGATTGGATAAAATGACTGCTAACTTATTCATTGAGCAAATCAATTACATCATAAGATTAAAGGTAATCCGTGAAAGCGGCTGGAGGAAATTATTCTAGCCAATCAAAAACGTTTTATGAAAGACAGTGCCTAAGAGTTACCCTCAAGCAACCTTCAGCTTACTCCTTTTCCCGCTTTCTCTAGATATAACTTTTATTTAATCTTGTCACATAGCTTGTAACATCATTGTAAATATTGGCCAGTTTCTTATAACAACACTCTAAGAAGGTAAATTAGATCTTAAGCGCAGGTGATGCCACGCTCTTATGTACTGTAGAGTACATTCACCCCTCTTGAACTAACAAGTGTATTCCACAGTGTAAACACAAGCTGAAGCAAAACACACGTGCCGTTTTAGTTAATAAATATACTTATACATCGTTTTCAAACTCTATTATTCGCCTTTTAAGGGTATTATTTGGCCAATGTAAATCACAATGCTTGTTAACTTAAGCACTAGGTTAACGACCCGTGTTAATTATATCAAGGCAAACCTTAAAAAAAAGTGTATCCAAAAAGCTAGGGGCAGCAATTACTTTCCAGCTATGAGAGTGTCATTTATTATGATAAAATCTAGAAGAAAGAGCACAATGTTGACAACTAATTTGGATTGCTTATTCCAGTAGCTATATCCTGTGCAAATTACACTACCAGAAAATAATATGAATTTTCTTATAAATCCAGGTATACACCGATCTGTGTAGAAAATGGCACTATAACATACAAATCACGACCTTATAGGCCTTTATGGCAAAATTCCCGCAATGGATTATTCTGTTTTACGGGGGTAATGGCACTTGCATATCTCTACTTATATCGGTTGTCCAAACTTTTTCGCCACAGCTTATAGTTCAATAAGTAAGAGACAATTTGCATGGGTCAAACTGCTGTGTTTTGAAAGCAGTTGAGAAAGGTGAAATGGTTTTATTTTCGACGGCATGTACCTTGTCAGGTCCAGTCTGTTTGTCCGCCCTAAGGAGATTTAAAGTTAACATAAGAGAGAAAATAAAGCCACCTGAAACAATTTTGACATTTATCATCAATAATTACAAAGCAATTTTAAATGTAACACGTTCTTAAATTAATACAGTTGACAACAAAAAAGTACTGATTTTAATCAATTAAATTTGGGATAGATATTTGGTGGATGATTACGTGACCACCCCACTCATTCCAAAGGTATAGGGGTTATATAACCCTCGCTCCCACCTTTTTTTTTTTTTTTTTTTTCTGGGGTCATATCTTAAAAAATATTGACTCTACCTTTATGAACTTTTCAGGGATATTAGCTAATAGTCCCATCTTACCTTACAACAAAGGATAAGTAGTCACGTACTTTTGTTCAAAACTTATGGCGCCTGCCACCAAGTGTTGCGTTTTTTTGGACACACGGTATATCGTTTTCAAACTCTATTATTCGCCTTTTAAGGGTATTATTTGGCCAATGTAAATCACAATGCTTGTTAACTTAAGCACTAGGTTAACGACCCGTGTTAATTATATCAAGGCAAACCTTAAAAAAAAGTGTATCCAAAAAGCTAGGGGCAGCAATTATTTTCCAGCTATGAGAGTGTCATTTATTATGAAAGAAAGAGCACAATGTTGACAACTAATTTGGATTGCTTATTCCAGTAGCTATATCCTGTGCAAATTGCACTACCAGAAAATAATATGAATTTTCTTATAAATCCAGGTATACACCGATCTGTGTAGAAAATGGCCATATAGAGGGCACTATAACATACAAATCACGACCTTATAGGCCTTTATGGCAAAATTCCCGCAATGGATTATTCTGTTTTACGGGGGTAATGGCACTTGCATATCTCTACTTATATCGGTTGTCCAAACTTTTTCGCCACAGCTTATAGTTCAATAAGTAAGAGACAATTTGCATGGGTCAAACTGCTGTGTTTTGAAAGCAGTTGAGAAAGGTGAAATGGTTTTATTTTCGACGGCATGTACCTTGTCAGGTCCAGTCTGTTTGTCCGCCCTAAGGAGATTTAAAGTTAACATAAGAGAGAAAATAAAGCCACCTGAAACAATTTTGACATTTATCATCAATAATTACAAAGCAATTTTAAATGTAACACGTTCTTAAATTAATACAGTTGACAACAAAAAAGTACTGATTTAATCAATTAAATTTGGGATAGATATTTGGTGGATGATTACGTGACCACCCCACTCATTCCAAAGGTATAGGGGTTATATAACCCTCGCTCCCACCCTTTCGGCCATGCCAACAGCAGGGCATTGTGGAAGTTGCCTACATTTGCCTCCTTTTGTTGATAAATTTGTCGTGTAGGGCCATATGGGGTGGAAGTAAACGGAATATCGAAAGGGAAACATGCGGATTTATTGTATAGTATTGTCCAATAGAATGTCACTACTACCTTTTTATAAGTTCTGGTATTTTTAAGGCTTTATTTGGGGAGGGAGTATCCAAACATATATTTACATCTTTTTGGGTGGAGAGATATTTCAAATCTCCGAATATGTCTGTGGAGAAAAAAAATAACAACTTTTAGTTTTCTAAAAAAACTGGGGCGTATGATCTCGACATGGAATATTACCTACTTAATATATTGTTACTCTTAAACATAACTGGAAACGCTGTTTTGTACCCCTAGAAATAAGAAATTTCATTCGACGAAAATTAAAAATAATAATAATAATCACAGCAAATTTCTTCCATACCCCACTTTCATCAAACTCGAATGTAATAATCATTGTCGATGAATAATTGGAAAAAGGGTCACAATTAGTCATGTGAATTAGGATGCATCCGGAGGGCATTTCGATCCAGTTAATTGTTCATGAGTGAGCTAATATAGGGCATTCTATGAAACCTAAAGTACACTATCACACAATATACCTTGGCGACTTCATTTTGAGCAAAGATCGTGGGTATATAGGTCAGGTTTTATTAAATTGGTTCGTTTACGTCCAAGACAAACCACTCCATCTGTTTTCACTAATTTTGAAGTAAATTAAACACTTCTGACGCATAAGTTGCTAGAAATGTGAAAAAGGTGCGATGTACTCACAGTAAAGGGAATATAAGCGAGTATGTGATCACGAGTAAGTCAATTCCAATGCTTAGGACTAATAGTATCCTTCGGTTGCATAAAGTACCATTCAAAAAGTGAGTGGAATGAATATATATGATTTTTAATTAAATGTTTCAAGTTGGACACATTAAGATGCACTTAATGTGTCATAAGACCATTGTGAATCGTGAGTTCAAGCCCCGCTGCAGTCAATGTGTCTGTGTCCCTGGGTATATAAGATACTTAATCTAATTTTCTTCGTCGACACGAGCGAAATTCGGGAAGCTGTCATGGACAATATTACAATCTAAGTGACGGTAGTCTTCTTCTTATCATGGCAATAATTATCAAATATGCTATAGCCAGAGACTGGAACAACGTCTGGCTACCTCATTGAATTTGGCATGGTCCTTGCCTATGCATGGTTGCTGCAACAGTAGGCAGACCAAGAAATGTTCCATTGTTGTACATGTGGAACTGTATTTTTTCATATACAATCTTGCAACCAAGGTTCTTCTAAATCCAAATTGTACGAGGATTCCAAAAATCATGGGTGTCATTTTTTAAAATGTATTCTTGGATGCATTCTAGGGGGCAAGGTTTATACAGGGGTCAAAATATAAAAAGGGGCAAAGTGTGTTTTAAAGTATACTATCATGTTCAGTACCTTTCAAGGATTGCAGAAAGGTATAGTTTGCCATATCTGAGGTTATTAGTACAAGAGTTACAAGCTAAAACGGGTTGAAGGTCACACTGGTAGAAAAAAATTAGATTCATCGGTTTCTTTTAAAAATAGTGTCAAATTGTTCGTCTTACTGTACAGAAGCCGAAAATATACAGGTCGTGTTGTCAATGACGTTTTGATGATAATTAAGAGGGCAAATATGGCCGGGGGCCACGTAGTACACATAGTCTCACTTTGAAAGGTGAGCCTACGCCATCGGTTCTTCTTTGCCCCTAACTCGACAAAGAATATCCTGTTTGCAAGCAATCCTTTGTTGAGTTCAGTCAAGCGGATATCCTTGGTGAATTCCAAGATCTAAAATATGGAGTAGGCATCTATGATTATCAGTGTCATAAGCTGCTGACAGGTCGATGAACAGGACTCCGGTACCAAACCACTCTCGAAACTATACTCGATGAATTTAGTTGAGTACTTGGCTTGTTGTTCATTTGCCTGGCCGGAAACCTGCCTATGCCTATTCTTGTATGAGATGTTCGTCTATAGCTCTTATAACTAGGCTTTAGGAGTGCCATAACATGTGCTTTCCCTCAGGTCTTTGGGAACCTGTGGGAAATATGGCAGTAATTGAAGGGCTCAAGAAGCCACTCTTTTGCTCTTTTGCTGCGGAGGTTCCGGATGGTAGACCATGCTTTCTTGCTTTTGTAGTACACATAGTCTCACTTTTAAAAAGGTGAGCCTACGCCATCGGTTCTTCTTTGCCCCTAGCTGGACAAAGAATATCATGTTTGCAAGCAATCCTTTGTTGAGCTCAGTCAAGCGGATATCCTTGGTGAATTCCAAGATCTAAAATATGGAGTAGGCATCTATGATTATCAGTGTCATAAGCTGCTGACAGGTCCATGAACAGGACTCCGGTACCAAACCGCTCTCGAAACCATACTCGATTAATTTAGTTGAGTACTTGGCTTGTTGTTCATTTGCCTGGCCGGAAACCTGCCTATGCCTATTCTTGTATGAGATGTTCGTCTATAGCTCTTATAACTAGGCTTTAGGAGTGCCGTAACATGTGCTTTCCCTCAGGTCCTTGGGAACCTGTGGGAAATATGGCAGTAATTGTAGGGCTCAAGAAGCCACTCTTTTGCTCTTTTGCTGTGGAGGTTCCGGATGGTAGACCATGCTTTCTTGCTTTTAAGGGTCATATCAGTGGATTCATTTAAGAGTATTCAAGGTTTTGATATACTCCTTGAAGATCCTCTCCGACACTTCCTCACCCTTAGCGGTTGTTTTAGCTCATAAAGGATCAGCTTCAAACACGGTGGTATACTTTTGGTATTCGTTAGCACATAAGACCTGGTATATAATTATTCCGTCCTACAGCCAAATTTGGCATAGTTATAGGGTTGAGGATCAATCCTCTTCACGATCTGAATCAGATCATCAGTGAATCCTTGCCAGTCTGTTTCTTATAGCTTGAAAGGTACCTTGTTTGGTCTTACTACAGTGTTGACTTAGATTTCGATTGTTCGATGCTGAGTTAGTTGGACAGGATCCAAAACAATTTTTCTATATAGGTTAAAGATGTTTTGCTTACAACAGCAGGGTTGTAACCTCTTTCCCAACTGGTGCTATGAAATGATCATGGCAGCTATAGGGTGGTGATATAGACGTACACACAGAAAACACGATGTAAAAAATATATATGTAAACCGGCATTATGTAGAAAATTACATATTTTATGCAAAAGCTGGTAAATATACCGGTACATAACATTATGTGAAAGTTATAACTACATATTTGATATGCATTATATTATTTTACTTATTTTATGTAAAATTTACACATTGTTTTGTAAAAAGAAAACAAAAAGACATAAAATAATGTAAACAATCTCATTTACATATGTGGTTTGTAAACCAATTATGTAAATGCGCGGTAAAAGTTAGTGAAGTTTACATAAAAATTATGTGAAGTCATGTCACGACACGAGCGAGCTCGGCACAATTGAAAATGGAGGATCTTGGAGAGTGGCATAGCCTCATGGAGTCGTGGGGATCGGGGACTTATATTAAGGTATTGTTCTATATGTATCGATGCGTTTGTGTACAATATAATCATGATTTTAGACCAGGGAATATGAGCTGCTTAAAATTCTCAGGATGATGGGTCATGACGAAAAGTAAGCTTTATCTCAGTCAAGTTGAACACACAGGGTCAGTACGTGTATACATAAAGTACGTGCGATTAATTTGTAATAACTCGCCTCTCACCCCGGGGAAGGTGCCCAAATTGTCAGTCACTTATATACTGTGTTGTTTTTTGAGCTGAATAAACTTGTTGAATTCTTGTCATATACTGAAGTGTCTGTGTGACTATTTGGGTGAATTATTTTCCCTAATTTACATCTATATTATGTAAACATTTTACATAATTGTGTTCACATGTTACATAACTTACATGTGAGCATTTTACATAATTGTGTTCAAATATTTACATAATTTATATGTAAAAGATTACATAATTGAGTTCAAATATTTACATAAATAACAAGTTTACATAACATATACAAATACATAATTCTGACAAGAATTATTACATAAATTATGGTGTTTTAAGTTTTACATAATGATTTGGTAAATGTTTACACAACTGATAATACATATATTTTATGTAATGTTATTTTACATAATTAATGTGTACATTTTTACATTTACAAGTTTTACATAATTGTTACATAAAAATTATGGTGTTCTGTTTTTACATAGTAAACATGCGAATTTTTACACAGGCTGTGTAATTATTTCTCTGTGTGTAGATGCTGACTGTCATCATTCTTCGACAATTTCCATCTTTATTGGTTCATTGTGGCCCCATTGAGTAATATGTCTGTTGAAATCGCCAATGAAGAAATGAGATTTGGTGGAATCCCGAGATTGAATTGAGGGTGGCTGTAGTCTACTGATGGAGGTTTGTAGGCTGATGTAACAATGGCGAGGACTTCGATATGACAGCATAATAATAGGCAACAGCGCTTTGAGGCTGTATACGGCGATAAGGCGCTATATCCTAGACGTCCCTAACTACATTTTTGTGCACTTTCAAAAATCACGGAGCGGACCCCTGCATTTCTTTTAGGGGGAAATTGCCCCTAGATATATCAAGAATAATAACGCTACCTATGTTATACTGTTAGCATGAAAGACATACTCTCTAAATTTCTTAGATTAAAGTGAAGGACAAATTTGAATTATGACTAAAAATTTTAATCTATTAGATTAATATTTCAATGTATTTTGATTTAAATTTTTAATCTAAACTTGGATTTGTCCCGGATAGCAATCCAATTAGATTTTTAACCTAAGAAATTTAGAGAGTACTCAGATTTCTGTAGCTATCCCAAAACCAAACATATGTACCAACAAATTCTGTCATTGCTGTTAACCAATCTCTATATAGTCCAACGGAACTATTGGCAATCAGAATTAGATTGCTTGAAGCATATTTTTTAACAGGCGATTTCACCCAAATCTTATACAAGATCTGAAATCTACTGACCGATTTGCATGACGCTTTTCTCAGTCTTAATCAAAATTTCACTCGGCGTAGCGCATAATGCTTTTCCTTTCTACAGGTTTCTAGTTTGCCTTTTTATGTATTCGTATGTTCTCTTTTTACATTCAGGATTATGTAATATTATACAAATGGATATAATTTCATGCAAATATTTGCAAAATAAAAAACACTTTAGCATAAATTTGTAACATGATAAATTTGTAAGACGATTTTGTTTCAGAGTTAATCGAGGTCAGGTGAAATCCTATACCTGATATGTGTGTGCAAAATGTTAATTTAAATGATGGAATATCTACTAACTCAAGTGCAACAACAATCAAATATGAACACTACCCGAGTAGCAAAAGGATTGCCTCTAAACGTTAAAATCATGCCAAAGTCATAACAGTCATAGAACGTACGGAACTTGTTCATCGCATTACCCTTGCAGTGTTTTGTAATTCCTCTTAATGCATTGCAAACACTTTCCAACATCAGCTACGATACCTCAGTTCTTTTGTGGGCAATCTAGGCATACCTAGATGTTCATTTAGGGCTGTCATATCTTAGTATCTTTATGTTGTTATCATAAACCCCTTCTACGTTTGAAGCATATCGGATACATCTTTTCCTGACGTTAGTTTGTATAAGGAGTTAAATGTGGTTAAATCTCAATTGAATTTGATTCCCCTTACTGTTTTCTCATTTATTGCCTGGTTTGCACACCTCTTAGGGTATTTTCGTACGTTATTATTGTATGTGATACAATAAAATCGGTGACAGATGACTTTTGCCAAATCGTAAATAAAATGTTCCTTCGTTAATACCACAATGATATCAAATAACAGATCTGAGATGAGATATACATTTTCCTAAATACAAATGAATTGCTTAACAAAATTGTGAATCATCCTTATAAAGTAGCCGCGAGAAGTCCCTAAATCAATACAATGATTGAAAATGCATAATTTTACCTTAATTTTCAATTGCCACAAACAGTACAATACCTGTGGGGTGCTTAGGTTTATTCAGCTGTGAGTTTGGCATGTAATAGTAAAACAATTGGTTAAATTATTAGTTCAAAGCAAATTTCCATATACGGCAAAAATCAGAACAAATACAGTGTTTTAGTGCTGGAAACCCCTCCAATTAATATTCACCGTAATTAGTTTTTACCACGATTGGGAGCTGAAAGGTTAAATCTTGAATATGATGATATCCTTGACATTTCCTATGTTTACTTAAACGACGAATTATCATGGTCAAAATATTGTTGTCAACAAAAAGATGCAAACAATTCTTGTGCACACAAGCGCGTGAGTGTTTTCTAAGTACTAATCTTTTGACAAGTAGACTCATGTTTTCGTTTGATTGAAAACAATTCTTATATTCAGGACATTTTGATACGCCTAACGTCATGATTGATGTGGGTCGCGATTGGCTTAAGATTTGCCAAAAATATCCCACGCGTAAAGCGGCCAGCGCGAAAACAAATGTTGAGGGTCCATAGGAACCCTCCTGGTCACTTAAGTGTTAAAGGTACAACGAGAGATTTCAAGCCATCCGTATTTTCTGTAATATGTATTGGATTCATATTGGCTACAAAATATCTTAAAAGTGAAAACAAAAGGTAATTGTATATGCTTATATTTCAATATAAAACACACGCTGAATTTCCAATTTGCTCCAATAGAAAATTAGAAATTTCACAAATTTTGTCAAATGATTCTTAGTTTAATCCTTTCAAATTGGGAGATTTTTGATAGTACATTAGCGCAAAAATCAGAACTTCCACATTTTTAGGGACACCTGTCATCGTGGTTGCACTCCCAACTCCAAACCTACTACAACCATATTAAGCAATAAATGTTTAATAATAGCTCTCTAAGTATTCCTTTTAATATTTATTGAAAAGCAGAAACAAAGTATCAGTTAATCGGACGTTTGTGTGAAGAAAGTACCCTTCAAACATAAACGTGTAAAAATCGTTAATGGTTTAAAGTTTAAATGTATGTTCCACATATATTAATTTTAAAGACCTTTTCAAACAAAACTTTGCAAGAAAAACGTTTTTTATCAAACCTTCCTGAGATTCGACATTTTAAAATTGTTATGATCTTTCAATACCATCATAGTGTAAACTGCTCCGTATTTGCGTGGTCATTTCTATAGGTTCACAAATCGATGCCAGATTAAATTCAATCTCGACATTTTGAAAAATCAAGTTATTTCTTATCGGTTAATTGATTATCGGTGTTTTAAAAATCGTAAAGGCTATATTATTAAATTTCGTCAAGATTTGAACTTCTACAATTTATTGCGTGTTTTGATTGTAGTGATACCGATTTGAAAAGGATCGGTTATTTTTAACACAGCAGCATTATGAGCACCAAATATACACAAGAAAACTAAACTGCGGACTTATTGTTTGCATTCATAATGTTTGAAGTTTGTAATTGTGCGTTTCTAACAACAGCGTTTTCTTTTTTATTTTCATAGAATTGTGTCAGCGATGAAATTAAATATTGTTCTTTCTTATTGCACATTTATCGATATTTCGCGTTACACAGCCACCAGGACAGGATCATTACAACTCGCATTTGTTGGTTTTAGATTGTCTTCGTCACATGCGGGGTTTGACCTCCGCCAAGTGAATAAAAATCGATACCACGTAATTATTATCATAGCAACTCAACATTTTGCGTTATTGCTTCCTCATTTATTTCGTTTGCGTACACAGGGACAAAATAGATGAAGGTTATATGTTATAATACATGTGTAAATACTGTACATTCATTTGTTTGGAATGTGGCCCCTTTGAAACATACGAGAAGGCGCCTCGGGCACCTAAGACAACGAACTGAGGCCTCTGAACGCCGCTAGCAGCATGTGGTTATGTAGATATTTTGAAATGTTTTTTGCATGGAAATGCATGGTATTTAGGTTATTTAAAAAAAATGGAGGACGACAGTCAACGGAAAGTATATTAAGGTGAGTCCTAAATTTACTGATACCTTCAATAAACATAAACACCGCTTAATTAAATAAACTTGGTTTGTCATGATGAAGGATTTGGTTTGCTTTCATCATAAGAGTAAGACTTAACACCCAAGTCAAGCAAATGAAGACGTTGTTACTTTCCCCTACCCTTTGCACCGATCATGCCTCTTTAAGAAAATCCGGATAATTTCGACTTGGTTACTATGAAAATATTTTGGATTACTTTACGTACAAATGGGTTATCTCATATGTCGAAAAACGAGACAGGACTAAAATAAGCTCACTATAAACTCACTATCTGCCACCCACCCCCCCCCACCAACACACACACACACACACACAGGAGTGTGTCCCACACCCACCCCCTCACGACACTACATCCTTACAAGTATCACTTTGGGTATTTTTACTTAAAATTTTTTATTTTTTTCAGTTTTTTAATTTTTTGTTTTTTTCAAAAAATAACACTTTTCAAAACTATATAGGTAAGAATTTCAAACCTATATAGTTTTTATATTTTTCTCTTAAAAGACATTTTTAGAGACGATTTTTTTACATTTTTTCAGTTTTTTAGTTTTCATTTTTTTTTCTAGTTTTGTCTCACTTTTCCTTAGCCAGAGGATTGCGCCGCGCCTATATAGTTACTAACTAAAAAATCCTCTTTTCCTACTCTTTTACCACTATACGGAATAAACCTCAATACTAGATTACAGTTTATGCCGTTATTTTTATAGGAAATTCGTAACATAACTCTAGTAAATACTCCCACAATGAAAAAAATACCCCCACTGTAAAATACTCCCACAATGTGTCTTTATACTTAAAACTACTCCCACATTGTATCTCTGTAGTACACACACAACACACACAACACACACACACACACACACAAACACACCACAAGGCGTTCACACACACCACACACACACACAACTCACTCAAAACCCCCACACCCACCACCACAGATGCAGTTAACACTACGATTGACCTCGTCAGTGTTTTTGTTTGGAATGGGTTTTTCTTTCGCCCGTGGGAAGAGATGGCGAAGCAAAAGGCCATCATCCAATTTCCTTTTCTTAAAATTTCCCTTCTTAAAAGGACAATAATACGCACAAGGCGAAAGGTTAACTAAACAAGCTTATTTGATTCAAGGGATGCAAAGCTCTGAGAGCGATATCCGTCGAAGGAGAGCCCTCGCTTGGTCTCCTTTTAGACGCTAGCGAAGATTTGGAAGTCCTAGAATCATTTCCTCTTAACCTGAAACTACTGGATACCTTTAGATCATCTTGCCTGTCCTAGGCTGCTTATGAATGTGGACATGGTCAAGATTCCTCAACAAGACTGATGTTACTAATGAGGAGCTCATCATAACACTCTTTCTGAAACCATCCACCAAAGCAACTTTTGTTAGTGTTTGCTGGTCATTCCTCATGATCCTCAGAGGAAAAACTCGCTCCCATGATCCCATGTATTCTCTTTACCAACCTAGCAATGGAACGTAAAAGAGGTCGACCCCACCAATACTATATCCCAGTACATTACTTACGGCACGCTAGCGGACGTAAACGTCGATTTGACACAACATCGTCCGAGTTTTGACACATCCGGCTCGTGGTTTGACACAACGAGTTCACATTCAGTGACCTCCAAAGAGGTCATTTTACTGTAACAGTTCTTGTTTTGGCTACGCGGGTCCATTAAGTACGTATATCCTGATTGTCAAAACTACAAAAGCAAAACAAAATTGGCGTAAGCGTTTGAAATTCTCAAGATCCTGGATAATACCGAAAGCATTGGGAAAAAGAGATGAGGCCCATAGCGATTCGTGTTCACTTTCCGTGTTTGCGGAGCACCGAATTACCCCGACAAAAACGTTCAATTTTCTCGCTAGGTTCTATAGGTCAGACCCAATTACGCGAACATATTTAAACAAAACTATTACGACCCTCTGATGCAAAATCGTCCATAGAACCCCTTCGTTCCGGAGATATTTGAGATTTAGTTTCATTTGCATCATTCGCTATGACGACTGTAACGTTTAATCTCTCGCGCAGTACTACTTTAGATATTATCTTTTACAGTCTGCACATAGACCTACATATACCACACTTCCGTACGGCCGTATGTTTTTGATTAACGAGTAACGTCATCCTTGTCAATTTGTTTTCCATGTCCGGCTTGGCATTTAATCCCTGTCTTTTCTTTGCTTGTTCGTGTCTGTGATTTATACACCTCGCTATTAATTGTTTGTTTGTAGTCCCATTAGCGTCTATCGATACAACACACATTAGTGTATATACTATGTTTCACGGACACCATACTGTATGTTATCTTTAAAGGACCTACGAGTATCATGGTCGAGTCCTCCTTTTCTTTCCTTTTTCTCTGTTAATGCGAACAACAAAACATGTGAAACAATAATATTGGGATTTTTCCCGCTCTGGAGCTACACCCCGTGCAAATAGCACCAGCGTAAAGTGTTGAAATCATTTTAACACAGTGTCAACTGTTTATACCAGTCATACGCTAAATGACATTCGTTAGCGAATATTCCAAAAAATTGTGTGCTCAACTAGCCGTTGGGAAAGGTTCTGCCACCACTTCCTGTAGTTACGTTAGCGAATTTACAGTGCCTTTACCACTTTAAAAGGTAATGATTGTTCCTCTCTCAATTCTACATATTGAACAACGTTAGATTCATTAGCTTCCCTGGCGAAAAACTACATCAGCAGCCGTATACGAAGTGGTATTTGATAACCCCTTCACGGCAAAAATACAGATTTTATATCAAACTCGAATTATAATCCTCTTTCCATTTTGCTTTGGTAATAAGCACGTAATCATTACGGACTAATTTTAAAACTGACAAATGTGAGTGTGCGCCCTAGGTCAAAATGCCCATCCTCTGGTATGCATGTGTGGTGTGTGTGATGTGGTGTTTAGGTGTGTGTGTATGTGTGCGAGATGTTTGTGTGCGCATGTAGTGGTGTGCGCGTGTAGCCTTCATTTACGTAGACTGTCCGTTTTTGCTTTTAACCAACATTTTTTTAATACGAAATCACGGTTGGTTTCATTTTCCCTTTTTAATCACAAGCAGAAGATTCAGGCAATCAATTTCCCGACAACATGTTTGATGAAACCAAGGTTGCTTTCGGCGACAAGTGAAACTTTTGTACTTCTGGTACTTTGGATATGGCCCCTTGTTTCGGATCACAACGGTCAGCTTTTGGAATGAAATGGCGCACCTTGTCTGAGAAGTTATTAAATCCAAACTAACAGTAAAAGTTACGTTTTTTATTTTTTATGATTAACTTGTAGATTCCAGTAAATAAATAAATTATATTTAGTTCATAAATCATAAAAAATAAACGGATTATTTATGATATGATATTAATTTGATTTTTTTTCCCTAATAAACTATGTGGGATTAAGACATATACTACAGTAGATTCAACCCATCGTGTTCACCTCTAGTACTTTTCCGAGGTATTAGCCATTGAATGAGGGGATGTGCAGTCGATGGAAAGTAAAATTCCACGCTAATCATTGCAAACAATGTGGCCATAGCAGGGAAAATCAATGCTGGTGCTTAACAATATTGGCACATTTTTTTTTGAAGAGCGCACCGCCCCCAATTTTCAAAATGGATATTTTTTGCACAGTTACGTTGGTAATTGTCGAGTAAACTCATACCTGCGAACGAGCTTGCTAAAGAAATGCGTATTATCACACAAAATAAGCGATTTGTAATTAGAATTGTGCTCCCAGATTGGACTCACGGCAAACTGGAAATGCTACGTTTTATGTCCGTCCAATGAAAGGATGGCGTAGACAAAACGGAAACAACAAAAACATGGCGCTATTTCCCGGCTATGTCACACGAGCCGTTGTATTAGTATCGGGGACCCCGATAATAATTAGTTCTAGTACAAAATTCTTCCGTTTGTGGCAACATCAGACATTTTTGAGTTTAACCATTCACAGTTATCGTTTACTAGCCATTACCAATGCAACCGTGTAAAAATCTCCAAATTTTTGAAATTGGGGGCGCTCGTCACAAAATGTGCTAATATTGCTTTATAAAATGCATTCCAGTCAACGAAAACATGAAATGCCAGATTATCTTTGTTCGTCATGAAAAGGTGAATCGGACAAACATATTCTGCCTCCTCTCCCTCTCCCCAACCAATCGACGGCTGTCCATAACTTTTCCTCTGGGACACTATGGGCTGAATCTCTATAGTTTATGTTTTTGTACTCTGTTATGCGCCGAATCCCGTTGAGCCTCAATGGCACAAAGAACAATCAAGCTAGAATAGTAGTAATTATATATTTCTTTGAATAACAACGGACACCACCAACAAACAACAACAACGAAACAATGCAGAATTTTGAAAGCCTGTCGCACTTTTCTCCTGACCCCCTTAAAAAGTAAAACACCATTAATTACATACCCGAGTCTTTAGAGCTTGTGCAGTAGTTAGGATCCGTGGCTCAGAGCGCGTGCACTATATTATCTTGATACGGTGAGGTTCGCGGGATCGTTTACAGGCTATGTCTGAACGGGCCAAGACAGGTCATTGTGTTACGGATGGTCAACGGGTCGAGGGGCACCTAAGAAACTAACGCTAATAAAAGCTCGTGAGCCAAGAAAAGGGGGCAAGGCAGGAAGCCGGGGGTTATTGTCTGGGCCGATAAACCCCAGCAACTCTCTACGTGTGTGAATGAAAGATTGACATAAGAATTATCGTGGGATATAATAGGCTGTATGATGTGCTTAGCCGACTAGTCATTAAAACTTCAATTTCATCAAGTCGGGGTTCCTGCACATAACCCATCTACCGGACTTTTACATGGTGCAAATCGTGTTCGTCACACTAGTCTTCATCTCCCTTTGCAAGCATGGCCGCATGTTCACGTCAAATGATCCTAAGCAATACATTCAAATGTAAATTTTTGTATATGAAGACACTTTTGGCGAGAAATGCACGTTGCCTCAGCCAAGTGCATCTAATCCGACAAGCCATAATTTGCCTCCAATTTTTTTTTATTGTTCATGAATGTCTGCAAAAACGTTAAGTTTATTGATCTTAATTCTCAGGCATTTTACTTTGCTGTGTGGGAATTATAAGTATAATATTGATGAAAGCATCAAGCGGGCCTCACTTTATAGCAGACTCTGTATTTGGCAGTGAATATGGAATGACCGGGAAGGACGACGCTGTTTAGGCTGTGTGGTGCTGTATGTGCCAACTTGAGTAATATAATAAGCAGTACGAGTGTTTTCCCGTAGAGTCCTCTCCACGTGATTCGATCAGCAGAGTCATCAATTCCGGCCTGTCATCTTCATCTTGGTCACACCATGATCAATCAGAGAGATAAACTGAACAAGTTATCTAAACTCTCCTTAAAGTAAGGTAACTTAAGGTCTTAGTTTATTCGCCAATTTGCCAAACTTAATTGGTCACCAGTATAGTAAATTGTCAAGATTGAATTAGGAATCGTCTTTATAAACTCTTGCACACTGTGCTCTTTTCATATTAGATTTTACAAATTTTGCCATTAATGAATTGGGATTTTGTGAGATAACAATGAATTTCTAATTCAAAGCAGTCTTGTTGTTACTTGAGCCAACAAAATCGAGATTAATCGGTAAAGGCACACTGCAAAATCCAATATGGGATATACGCTTAAACCCGCGAGCACGCATTATACACACTCCCACGCAAACACCCAACGCGCAGCGGATGACAATGGTTTGCAAACACAACACCGCTTTTGCTATAACTATTGTTTGCATAAGAAATAAAAATCTATTCTTTTCCTACCTACTGACTATGGGTGTGGAAGAAACAAGGTTAAATGCACGTCCAACACTTACACATGCACACCTACACTGGTACACACGCACTTTACCCACACAGAACGCCCCATATTCCCAATACACATGTCACAAATTTCGCACGTTCACCATCACAACATCACCAGCATCCCAAAAACATCGACACACTACGATGGCAATCAGTTGGCCGCAATTTTAACAAAGTTTGAACACACAGCCATTAATCAAACCAAATCAGAGCAAATGATATAGGAAAACAAACATCGATGAAGTCCATAATCTCCGGCAGCTATGTTAAAGTGCAGCCCCTTCGTATTCCCGGGTTATTTCAGAGGGAGGGGTTGTAATTTAGGATTTCGCACCCTGTTTGGACTTATGACATTTACTATTATTGTCAGTAATATTTTTTGTCTTGTTACTATCGTGTACATCTAAACTCCATACATACGTGTTGTTCTAAGGCTGAATATGGAACAGCTGACAGGTGAGAGAGTCTGATAGCTGTAAACACCAGTGGTTTAAAACAAGCAAGTCTATGTCGAAAGGTCCTCGCGGGATTACAACAAGTGTTTGCGTTAAGTAAAACCTTAATAGCAAATGCTATAAATAAAATTTTTTGTTTCTATGAATTGAACAATTGGCTATGGTCCGACAATATGGCCTTTTTAACGCTGAAAGAAATGACAGCTAACAATATCCAAACTTAAAGCCGATTCACACAACATGTAATAGTCAAAATGGTGTCTTTCATCCTTCATGGGTTAGGGGAAGGGTTGCCAGCCAAACGGAAATGGCTTTTTTTTGGACCGCCCGTCGGATGAATATCCTTGAGACCTAGGAGACGGTGCGGTTAGGTGTGTTTTTTTTTCTTTGAGCGCGATGGGCGCGAATTGGCTATTAATAGTTAAGGTGTTGCGTCAGAAACTCACCCCCACTAGTTAGTCCGTGGGTCGATGGTGATTGGACCGTTTTTGTTATTGCTTTACCCCTCAATCAGGTACGGGGGGGGGGGGGTACTCTCTCCGTCTCTGTCTATGACGCCCTCTACATCTACTATCCCGTTCTATCCGGGCGTTCAGATTCCGGTGTAGGTAATCTGGATTTAGGCTTTTTACTGAAAGGTCTTAAAACCTTGGGCCTTTCCGGATTTTGAATGACCACTTCTTCTTCTGCAGCACATTTCAATATAATAACAAAACCAAGCAGCAACCAACAACCTACCAACCAATAAATCGACCACCAACCAACCAGTCAAAATCGACCAACCACAACCATTGCCAGTCAACCAACCACCACCCAACCAACCACCAACCTAATTCACGCAACCGCCCATGAACCAACCCACCAACCAATCAAACAACCAACAAACCAAGCAAGCAGCAACCAACCAACCAACAACCAACCAAACAAACAAACAAGCAACAAACATACAAACAAATAAACACAAACAACAAACAAAACATAAGACCCAAAAAACAATTACAGCCAAAGCCCCTCAATTCGCTGAAAAAATATACTTAGAACAAAATAATCGATTCAGTTTTTGCTAGAACGATCTGTTTCTTAAAAATTTATTCTAAATACATAATATATTGCGCGTGTTTTTGATAATCAAACCTACGTTAATGTACTTAACTTTTATCATATAGCTTTTAACTCTTAGCCATTTAAGTAAAAAATAATTTTTTTTTCTTTATCCATGGCCTGCCTTAGAGAAGGGCCGTCAGCTTCAATGTTTGACCAAAAACGAACCAAAATGGCCTCCAAAAACAATTAAAAAAAACACTATAATAACTGCCGTTACACAATTCGATAATGTGTTAGTATCGTTATGTACTTCTTGTTGGCTAGTATAAGGGACAATTTCTCCTTTAATATTAATCCTTTTTTAAAGTGTTTTTCCGTCGTCTTTGGTTCTGCTTATTCTTCGCTCTTCGTCTTCGTCTTCCTCGCTTCGGTTTGCTTTCGTCCCTACGTCTTCTTCAATTTCGCTTTGTTCTTCTCTCTCTCTTACTTCTACTTCTATAAAGACTAAGCCATTATTCTTTAACAATGCAGCGAACGCGCAAACAAGGGCGTTCCCTAATGGTTTCAATAGCTCAACGTGTTGTCAGTCACTGTTCAAATATTACGATCCAAGTACACTAATCCATTTAATTCTAATGTCTTCATCTTCATGTAATTCATAATACATAACAAAGAAGTATATGTTTCCCCGCGAACACATTGACAAAATAATGATTGTTCAGCTTGACTTTACCACTTCCATGAACCCTTGACAAAACACATATTAAAACAGTGTAGGTAGTGTTGCTGCGCCGAAAATAATAATATTACAGTGCCTAAACCGCCAGTGCAGTATCAATTCTGCAAATGACAATGATTGTTCTTTGCTATGGTTAAACATCACTGTGCCTGCAATTCAATTCGAACATATCCAGATAAATGCCACCGCATATAACGCTAAAACCTCTCTCTGTCTATTAAATCACCGTTCTTGCCCATAAACCACACAGTATATCAGCCGAAACGGTATATATACGTTCGCTTTTCTGATTAACGACAAAACCCTTAAGATTTCGCGGCTCCACGATAAAAGCCTCCGCTAGGTGATCATTTATTATCAACCCCTGTAGCCGTTTACACTATGTCTTTCCTTTTGAAAACCTATACAAAATAGTGGGATTTATTACTTCAATTTTGGACTGAGATAAACCTTGCCATTTATTTTCAATAAATGACTTTTATTTATCATGTTTATAAGTGACAGTGGTTTTGTTTTGTTTGGAATAGTAGCGCTATATCTAATGTAATATTACATAGGGCCTTGATTTAGAAGTGCTGAAAATCGTATACTTGTCCGTAACAATGTACTATTTATCCTAAATTATTTAAAAAAGAATATAACGCTATTGTGAAATGTTATACAGGTGTTATCAAAAATCACAACTGAAAGGGTGAAATAATTTCATTTATTTATGTAATTCTGGTGGCCGCTTTGGGAAGATATTTTGACAGTATTGATTTCGGACTATCGGTATAACAAAGCTGAGTTTATTTACTTTAAACGGGATAACTTATATGGATGTTTTAGAATTAATGTTATATTTTGGAATTTTGTGCATCAAACTGATTTCGGTTTGATTTACAATGCCCTCTATCGATTACTTGCACCATGGAAGAAAGAGATAAGAAGGAAACACATCGACCCACTTGGCTTTTGAACATCTATCTGGCGCCGATGATAATCCTAATCCGATTTCTCGCTCGAGACAATTCGCAGTTCGTGGTTGTTCTTCATTGCGTAAAGATTTCGTGTCATCGAGAATCAGTGAATCGGCACGCGATGAATGCTGCGAAGAAAATACTCAAACATATGGCGGCTTACATGGAAATCGGTCAACACGCCGGGGGGTTCTTGGATTTTGGTCGGGAACCCATGCTCATGCTACAAATGCGGGACTACCGGTAGGGGTATCAAATTCACAATCAAGTTATAGTCCAGCTAGGGGTACAAATTGAGTTGTGATTGTGACTGGTTCAATGATACAAATAGGAAAAATTAACCTAAACATATCAGCAAAATAACCCTAAGTGTGTATTTTTCTTGCAGTAGCACAAGTGTCATTTTCATGTATATTGGCTATTTTAAATGTGTGTCTTTTTTCATGTATTGAGAACAGGTCCCGCAAGGGGTAAAATCTCATCTTCAATCTTCAATCAATCGTTATTCGTTAAACATAAAATACAGCAAAAACAATATGATAAATAATTATGTAAATAATGCAGTACAGTGAAAAATTAATTGTTACAATATTAATCAAAAATATTTTGCATACAAGATGTTTATAATACATAAGTGGAATTTTAAAAGAGAGTATATAACTGGGATAATACTAGTGGAAAATATATTTAAAATAGCATAGTAAGGATGTCATACTACTGCTGTGCCGTTAGGTGTATATTTTCCCTGAAAACTAGTATAATTTCACCAAAACTGGTCCCATTAGGGGCCGGGTATATTTTAACTGAAAATTGGTCCCGTTAGGGGTCACGTTCAGAATCCCTGGAACAAGCATGGGTGCCCAACGAAAATCCAAGACGGCCCCCGGGTCAACACGTTCAAGTTTAGTCAAACTTTCATCCTTCATTTCTCACACTGGGCAGTCTTGGGCACTAAAGCTGAATGCATAACGATATACAAATACACACCGGAGAATAATATTCTTACAAATGTTGAAAACCCCATGTCCTATGCGTGCTAGTACTTGATTGTTCATTCTACATTGTTATTAAATGTGGGTGACAACCTCGCCCCTCCCTTTTACCTATTAAAATTGAGATTGTGGTATTAAAAGAAAGGTCATTTTTTCATTACCTCAGTGAAATTTAAGGCCCATGCAATGTATTCCTAGTTCCTTTCATGTTATGCATGAACAAAAAAACTCCTACAAATGTGGTTGACTATGCGCTATATGCACTAAAGGGGCATTTCGTGATCCACAGCCTCCTCCCTGACTTGCCTCAAAAATGTAGATGTTTCTTACCATCTGAGCCCTTGACCTAAGTGTAGTATGTGTGCCCAATCATACATTCCGTCTACTCGAGAAGAAATTCAGAATTTTATATTTTTTGTCCGCAAAACGCGCAGAAATTACAATACAGTGATGCAACTATTCGCGATAACATCAAAACGCAACATCAGAATATAACCTTTGAATCATAAAGAAAAATAGCACAAAATACACCTTTAACACGCGCCGTCCTATGGGCCAATTTAGTACACATTTTTGCTTCTACTATCCTGAAATAACTCAAAAGTTGTAATCATATGTTTTTGGTGATAAGCTTCCACGTAAGTGAGAAACATCATATGAAAAGCCGGACATTGATCGTATCACCCACCTATAACGGGGTATTAAATTACAATTCAAATCAGGAAAGTGATCATTAGGAAGGACAGCACTCTTATCAATGTTAACATAAATATTGCATATTTTCTCTAAAATAAACTAAAATTGCATTGCGGACTGATTCACCGACTAAAATATTTATCTACATGATTGCACACAAATATTTCGATTATGTTTTTTTTATTATGAAAAACAAATATCGATCACGATAGAAATAAATCAATCCAATAAAATTTTCACTGATACAAACTGACGTGAAAATTTATATTCAATATGAACATTTAAGACTTAGTAAGCCTTCCATACGGTGTGCTCTAATTAGCCATGACAGGATGTCTCTCAATATGAACCACTCCAGTCTCGTTTCTCTTGGCGAGGTTCGGTAACTTTTATTCTCTTGCATGTTTTAGAACATGAACAACATGGTTTAGAGTAAGACAGAGATTATTCAGAATACACAAGTAAAATGGACATTTTGCGATCTAAATCCTCGTCCATCCTACTTACCTTAAAAAGCTAACATTTTTGTTTGATCTGAATCATTATGCTTAGTACTGCATGCGTGCTAATCTGATGTGCCAATTCAATAATCTCTTCGAGAAATTCGTCATTTTGTATTTACTGTCCGTAAACGGACCGGACAGAAATTTATATTTTACGTCTGTCAGACATAAATTACAGCACAGTCGTCTATAGGACAGGCATTTGCTCATAACACCAATACGCAAGATTGAAATCAATTGACATTTTTGGAATAAGCTTTCTGAGGGATGGATATCTAGTGAAACAGAAGGCGCTTTTATCACGAAATGCACCTTTAATCCTTGAATATAAACAGCTCACCGAACTCCGTCTTGCTTGGTGAGAATATTGTAATCCATATTGTCTCATTCGACTAGATAGACGAGACGAACCAGCTAGGCATAGATCTGATAAAATTCAGGGCGAAACATTATTATCCCCTATCCTAATCATCCGTCAACACGGATCAGTCGAACACTATATTTCGTTACGCTCGGCCTAGCGATTTGCTGAGATTCCCATTTAGTCTGACAAGTCGATATTTAATACAGCTTTTTCCCGATAATAACCGCCTTTCTAAGTGCGTATGGTTTTTATATTTGACATAGATTTCATATGGGACGAGACAGGAGAGATTGCAACGATGATAAAGCAACTCAATTTCGCGCAGACAATCCAGTTAACCTTTTTTGTATGCTACGAAGACATCGGTTGCAGAAAGAGCTTTGGAGTCAATGATTGATATAACATCGGGTTACGTGGAATGAAATTTGAACTGTTCGATAAAGCGACTGCTAAATCCGATTGTATTAATTGTCAATAATGATGTCAGTGTTTTTCGTGATGGTTAGCGCTGAAATTGGGCTATTGGGTTAATTGCATGCTTGGATCTCACGGCTACGGGGAATACGTATGAACATCAAATGTTATTTATTATATCATTTGAATCTTTAGTTGGGTTTAAGGATTGAAATAAAGTTTTAAAAGTTTAACTATTTCACCAGGAGGCTCAACCATCCACTTTCTTTTTGCAGTTAGAGTGTCATATTCTCTGTATAAAATGATACATGCATCAAGTCACCCTTTAGGCTTATAGTGGTATAAGCTTAAAACATTTTGCCCTTTTAAACCGAGACAAGCACATTTTCAACAAAATATGCTCCAATTTCTCCAATTTGTTCTCAAATTATAGTCTAGCAGCCTGGAAGAATGCAGATATATTTTATGTACAAAAATACTATATGGTAAAAATATGCAGGAGCCTTAATATGAGGCGAAAGACATCCAGTGATTTGCAGGTGATTGTAGCCTAATTTGTGGGACAGCCGTAACATAAACCAACAACTTACAAGTGTGTGTTTATATTATATCATTTATATTAAAGCCACAGAGGTCATAGACCGGTTAAATAGGGTGGACGCCGAGGGAATGACTCTAGCTTGTGTTTTCCGGCGTTTAACACCACGAACAAAACCATTCCGGGGTGGTTTTATTATACATTTCATTCTGTTTACCCACAAGGACGCTCATTTTGGGTTTAATCATTTCAGGCGAGGACTAATATATCCCATAACTGCATGTTTTCTCTTTTCAAAATCACGGAGCGGACCTCTGCATGTGTTTCAGGGGAAATTGCACCCAGATCTAACAAGAAATCCACCCTTCTTTTCGGTGATCGTCAGGATGGTAGTCATTTTCTTGAAAGGACGTTAGGGACGTTAGGGATATATAAACGCTTTACAAGTATGCAAAAATATCAATCTTGGCAAATCTTGAGGGCGCATTATTTTTCTAATGGGCCAGTGTCTCATTACTTGATGTTTGTGGTGGTAATTGAGCAGTTGACAGCTATAGCATTGTGACTATTCAGGATGCAACAGGTGTTATAGCAATAGATAAGTGGATTGCGCTAACTTTGATTTAAATATATGACAGCGCGGACGAGCTTCTTGGCATAAATCTGTTCTGGTATTATGGTGTCTCTGATGTGCTGAGCGCCTTTCATGGCTGCCGCACAGCGCCTTGAGCACGTTTACGTGGATATGTCGCGAGTTAAAAATACACATTATTATATATATATATATATATATATATATATATATATACACGTTTTTTTTTTTTTTTTTTTTGGACGTAGCATTATTAATCGCAAATTGAACTTGCTGTGGATGGGACTCGAACCCACAACCTTCCGTTTAGATCGCGGATGCGCTGATCAATTGTGCCACCACGGCATGTGATGGATCCATTCGAGATTCTACACCATAGCGTTCGATGCGTAATGCCGTCCATATCACGAGGTGATCAGCATTCTGATACACAAGTAACTCGAAATAATTATCAACAAATGAGAGAAATTGGAGCTACTTAAACCTCTTGTGAATTACTGCCATGAAGAAATACAAATACGTGAGAAATTGATGACACCGCGGACGTAGCATTATTAATCGCAAAATGAACTTGCTGTGGATGGGACTCGAACCCACAACAATTTTATACTGTACATGAGGAAATATTAATGAAAGCGGCAGTATTTTAATATCAACACCTTTCACACCATCGAGTCTAAAACTGCACTCCTTGGTGGATAAGGTCTCTCAGACTTCCGCTGGTAGAAAATAAAATGAGAATTCCACAACCAACCTAGAAATGAAGGCCAAACACAGTTTTCGAATTCGGAACATAGGGATCACAAATTGACAATGTTGAATGAAAAATTTGCTAACACGTGTCTTAGAAGGTCTTGAATTTTGATGCAAAATGCAAGCATTTTAATATGTCATATGTTTGTAAGGAGCAATTTGGTGCTGTCTTACTTTCCCATAGGTTTGTAAAGTTGTGAGATCGAGACAGGGCAAGAGTAAACTGACTGCTATCAGCATAAAAAGGGATAACTGGATTTAATATTATTCGTGTTTCTTTAATTACATGAATATTTAAATGCTTAAACAAGCGTTAACCCGACACTAATTTTCGAAATTCATCAAGTCTTTGTTTGCAGAATAATATTTATGAACGTTGGCTCCTTTCCCGGATATACTACAAAGCATAATTAACTTATATATCTCTTATGTAAATCCCCTTAAGTGTTCCCTGAAAACAACCAGTTCTCTTTGGCGTGTATTTATGTCATATACGTTAATACTAGGAAATGATATCAATTACACATTTCAAATAATGTATTACCAATATTTCATTTAAATTAAAGTCATTGTGGTAATGTATTATTGAATAAGATCAACACAAATTCGAAAAGTATAAAATCCTTTTTTATGTAAATCATTTACATATGAAATATTGATAATTTCAATTAAATAAACAAGTTATATGATTCATATATACCAATGCAACACGCGTCTATTAATCAATTTCCCAATGTCCACGGATTCTTGTCATATTTTTTTCCAATTTGCTAAAGATCAACAGAATTATAAACACCAGGGATTCTATACATTTTGAACAACTTCTCTCTAGCAACATTTTCTTGGATGGGGTTTTCTATTAACTGGAATTGGAAATTCATATTGCTATTTACTATTCGACATTTCTATAATAATCGTGTCAATTTTATGAAAACACCCACTTGAGGCTGTAAGTATTTTGCTACCCCCAAACACAGAAAAGAATCTTTTCTGAATGCATAATTGCTGAATTTCATCTAGATTTCTTTAAGTTAACAAAATGAATTTGAATTTGACTTATATAACAAACAAAACACAAACACACAGGACAACAACCACACCACACACCACCCCACACAACACCCAAGAACGCACACACACATCCCTCCTGCTTGTTTAATGTTATTTTGTTTTCAAGACATACCATTTGATCATAATAGTTGATTTCATATATATTCGGAATTCAATTGATGTTCTATCCTTTGTATCTGGCTATAGAAATGGCATAAAATAAAACAATAAGTGATTTTTTAATTTGCTTGCTTTTCAATAAAAAAACAAGTCTTGTACCAAAGAAGTAATCTTAGCTTAATCCTTTTTGATTGAAAGCTTCAATTTGTTTATGGACACCTGATATATTAAATCTGTCTTTGTACGATCAACAATGCAATACCTCATATCTGGGATGTGTATGTGTGTGCATCTTTGGGTACGTCTATACCCTCTCTCTCTCTCTCTACCTCTCTCACTTTAAAACAAACAAAAAACATACACACAATTAATATTTTGTACATATGGAAGATAAGTTCCTGCCTGTTAAAGGTTTATTGGTGTTTTTCAAATTTCAATAAAAAAAAGGATAAGGTCAAATAAACCAATAACGCTGTGTTGCTGGATTGCCGTTTTGTTATTGCAATTATTGTTTCTTCTTAATGGAATCATCCAATTTGTGACAGTTTTAAGCCTAGTATGGCCAATACATGTTCACAGCTTTCGAATCGCCTGTGTATTGACTTATAGGCTTTTAATCAAATTATCTTCTTTTTCTCAGGCTACATTGAATCAATGCTGTCTTACCGAGTTTTGCTATGTTTGTGTTGTATTTTTTAATGGAACAACCCTGCCTCACAAGTAATACGTCAGGTCATGACTGCAATGTGTTCGTATTAACTGGATAGAACTTAAAGGTCTTTAATTCTATTTGCTCTCTTCTCTATCCTTCCATTACGGTAATAATTACTTAATTAATTATTATGTCATCTCATAGAATTTTGCAGTTTCTACTTGTGTATATGGGCAAGTCAATCCGTCGTGCGAATGGATCTGACCTGTGTTGAATGAGAGACTGAAAGTTGTTCACCTTCTCATTCTTAAAGGACACTGGCACATTTGAAAAATAGTTTCGCCCTCAAGATTTTTCCAAATTGATATTGGGGGGTGGGCCACGATCTGCTCGATTGGGCATTAGGGATTTCCCAAACGGTAAGTGATGGAACTGCAAGTGCATTTATTATGGCAATCTCTGTCTGAGTGACATTACAAATCAGCTCTTAATATTCGTTCAAAAGATCTTAGAATATCATGATGGTTTAGAAAAAATATTGACGTCAAAATCCGTCGAGGTTAGTGCTTAACCCTCGCTGCAAAAACAGTGCAATTTCCAATAACGGTCATTTAGATTTAAATATTCTTGACCGTCCTAGCCTTTAGTCAAGTCGTGTGCGAAGCGCTCGATTTGCCGAAGAGCGCCCTCCACCGCTAAGTCTTTGCGAATAAGACTAGTACTCGGTTACGCCGGGAAGTTAATGTAGTTCTGTTGTGTTAGGTTGGCATGTCCTACCCATGTTGATATTATTGCTAAATTACTTCATGATGGGTAAACAGAATGATTTATATTAACCTAGCCCCCCAACTATCTTTCCATACAGTACCAAATACTACGAAATACTACTGACACGAGTAAGAGAAAAGGCCCCCTCCTTTTTTCTTTCTCTGTGGTTTTCCCTCTTCTTCTTGTAGCTGAGGACGAATAGTTCTCTGGTCAGTTCGTAGTATTTGTAGTACTTCGTACTCCTAGGTCCTTAAGAACCACCCCGGAAGTGGTTTTATTCAGTAGACAGTGAATCGTGGTGTTAAGCACACGAAAACACAAACCGGAGTTGATTCTCACGCCATCCATCCTATTTGACCGGTTGGTGACCTGTAGGATTTATATCAATAAGTACGAGTCTGTGATCTCTCTATAATAAACGTATAAGTTGATTCAAGTTACAACAGACCCAAAAATTAAGCTAAAATCACCGGATGTATTTAGCCTCATTTAGCCTCATATTACGGATTCTCTATGTGCAATGGTTTTGAAGATGTTTGTGCATAAAATATATCTGTATTCTCCGCGATCCTAGACATCATTTGAAAGCAAATTGAAAAAAAAATCATATTTTGTAGAGGAAAAATGAGCCAGTGCCGCTTTAAAATATGATTAGTTTCTGAAACTGCTACCCCAAAGAGGGTCTCCAACTAATTGTCTTGATGGAAGGGATCCTCACAAAGATGTGATTAGGAGCACACAGTTTATAGGTACGTGTTTTATTGTGGTTACTCTTAGTTTCCTTAAAATAGGCTCTTAAAGATACACTAATAAGCCCTATCGAAACCCCTTAATGAATGTCCTATTTGACTTCATTGGCAAGAAAAATAGAGTTAAAGTGACAGGAGGAGATTTTTAGGATACAAATTTCTATCCAAATTGCACTTGATCGGTTGTAGACCACCTACCGAGACGTTCGAAGGTTTATGGGACAAAACAAGCACGAAAGAAAAACCGCAAACCTTGTTTTGAACGTGCCTGGCTATCGCAATCGTTCACCATAGAAAACCATGCTTTGACTTTCTGTCGTGCACGACAGAAACTACTAAATCATCATCTTATTACATAAAGAGGCGTTATTGGGATATCACTTCAGCGTGTGATATAATACATTGGTAAGCATTCCAAATATGTAAAAAAAACTAGGTTCGAGAAAAATTGGGGGCGCTTCTTTCTGGAAATCTCCTCATGTCTCTTTAAAACAGCCTATTAAAGATACACTAATAAGCCCTATCGAAACCCCTTAATGAATGTCCTATTTGACTTCATTGAAAGAAACATAGAGCTAATCGACAAGCGATGTTGGGCTCAGTGGGCGCTACTTGCAATAAAAATACCCGGGTATTTCTGAACATATTTCTTTCTATGAAATGTGGTCTGCGCCTCAGTGTTTTCACATTAACATTGAATTCCGACTTTTGTCGTGTAATTTGCGCATCGGTTTTGTTAAACCGTCTTCTTAATATTAGCTCACTGGTTTATGATGGATTATTTCCTTTATGTTTTATAGATAAGTATGCTTCCAAAGAAAACAAAAATCCATTATCGTTGATTTAAAAACTGCTATCTAAAGTACCTCATTTTGACACATATTTTTTGCTAATCATTAAGGAGCTGGTAGCGGTTAATAACACAAAAAATAAACTTTGAATGTATGAGCATTGTGACATGCTCATTTTGTAACAACTAACTCTTTATGAAATAGAATTTATACACAGTTGTATTATAACACGCATCGCGCAATCGGTCTTAAGTGTGGCATATTAAGACACATCAGTGATTCACCCGAAGAGTCAAACTATTTGAAATTTTTGTAAAAAGCTTTAAAATGACGGATAAGTCTTTAGATTATCCTGAACAAAACAATTTGTTCAAAAACTAAAAAATTGATAGAAAAGGACGAAAAGGTAATTATGAATCTCCATTCAATTACGTGTTGTAGTAAGTGTCCCCACGGAGAGTAATGACTAAAAAATAATTCCGATTTGTCGTTTTTGGTCTTATTACCTTGTAGGGATGTTAAGGGATACCATTCTTGTTACAGACATGTGCAAAAATCTAACGTTTTGATTTTCTTTTTATTGCTAGTGGCAAATCCTGATTTAGTGCCTTTAAATTTGCGGGCGAAAAGGCGCGTAGACGCCTTTGTAGACATGACGATACCCCTTACTGATTCACGTTCAACAAGTGTGTACATGTACATTTTAGGTTTAATCAGGAAAAAAGTTTATACACGGGGAGTTAGTCCAGTTCCCTGTTTCAACATTCAAGCGTTATTCCAATTTACTCCTGAAAAAAGTCTCCAAACCTATTAAAACAAGTACGCTAATCTCATATTCCAAAGATTTGTTTAAAAGGGATTTGTTCTCTTCTTTCTCCCCAGCCGGAGTATATTCCTAAATGTATGGACCCAGAAAATCTCCTATGTATAATACAAAACATATTGTCAGGAATTGTGTCAACTGTGTGAAACTAAGGAGTCCTTCTTGAGATTATTCCACCAATAAAGTATACGCTGCCCCCCCCCAATATATAACCAGAAGAATACACATGAGAATAAAATCTCAAGTCCCATGGCGCAGTTCAATAGTTCATTATCATTGTATTTTTGAACAAATACACCCCTGTATGATTTATGATACCCAAAATTTGCATTTGTCCCAGCTGTTTTCACATGTACTTAAACAAGGCATGAAAAACTATAGCCATTGAGTCGACTAGATTGCCGTGTACCTCATGTGATATCGATATTAATACATGTAACTAAATAGAATGCATGAGATGAGATCAAGGATTTTATTGTAAACTAATCAAAAATTCATATTTATCATAGTCCTGCACTGCTCTGTTCTACTTGATGAATTTCTTTGTTCTTCCAAGTGAACCAATTCACCCCAAGTGATCGAACATATTGGATTAGATGATTTGAAATGGGGATACGTCCCAGGTTTGACATTTGAGACACTTATTGCCAATATATTGCAGCTTTTCAATCGCCAGGGATAACCGCTCAGGGAAAAATAGTTTGACCTTAGATGCATTTTAATCTAGTTGTCATTTTCCCTTTTCCTTTCAAATTGTTTCATTCTATAACTTATTTAATACTAAGGCAGTGAGTTCATCCCAATATTGGCGTCTTGTTCCTGCAGCATGTTTTAAATGTAAACACAATTCACTGGGAATTATCTTTTAAACAATGTATTTGATACTAATTCTCCTCCCTCTGAACAAGAACAACTAAACATATTAATGAAACAAAAATCCTGCCCAACGGATCATCGTTGTTGGCAGGAAAGTCATACAAAAAAAAAAAAAAAAAAAACTACATCCACCCAGGTGATGATCCACACATATGTCCCTAACACCTGGTACCATTGGCATTTTTCTACTCAACCACCTACCCTAACTCGAAAACTAGAGCCCTTTTTCAAAGTGGCTGACGTACTAGGAGTCTTTCTTGAGATTATTCCACCAATAAAGTATACGCTGTAATATATAACCCAGAATAATCTGATCATAATACATGTAACTAAATAGAATGCATGAGATTAGATCAAGGATTTTATTGTAACTAATCGAAATAATATTGTGATAGTCTACACTGCTCTTCTACTGATGAATTTCTTTTGTATTCCAAGTTGAACACATCACAAGTGATCAGAACATATTGTATTAGATTGATTTTTAAATGGGATCGTCCCATGTTTGACATTTTGAGACACATTATTGCCAATATATTTGCAGCTTTTCAATCGCCAGGGAAAAGCGCTCAGGGAAAAATAGTTTGACCTTAGATGCATTTTAATCTAGTTGTCATTTTCCCTTTTCCTTTCAAATTGTTTCATTCTAACGTATTTAATACTAAGGCAGTGAGTTCATCGCAATATTGGCGCCTTGTTCCTGCAGCATGTTTTAAATGTAAACACAATTCACTGGGAATTATCTTCCTCCCTCTGAACAAGAACAACTAAACATATTAATGAAACAAAAATCCTGCCCAACGGATCATCGTTGTTGGCAGGAAAGTCATACGAACATACATTTTCCGTTAACCATCAAACTTTTAAGTGTGTATCCAAAGGTAGATACTTCGTCTCAAAATGAGCATGCAATATTGATTGCAATATTGTTTCTAATCGCTTGGCCAAACCAAATCGGCAAAATATCGTTACTTACGGGAGAATACTATAGAGTCCAATAGTGTTTGCTTTGCCTATTATCTATCAAAATCAAAATACAATACACGGTAGATACGCCCATTGCATTTTATTTAACTTTCTTTATCTGTTGTTTAAACTTAGTGTCTGTGCTACCATTTTTTGTAACTTATTTTTGTTTTATTTGTTTGTTTTTGTAACTAGAACAAATACAAGAATCTAGAAATGATTAATTTCAGCAAGCATAATCACGGACACCTGTTTTCAGTGAGTGTTAGACATTATGGACGTAATATGAAGGTTGAGTCTTTTGTAATCCATTCCCATTGTTAAGAGCAGAATGACGTCCAGGTGTAATAGGTTACCCATTGTAATCCTGGAATGTAGGCTGTAAATTTAGAGTTAACCCTCGTCTTATAGGAGGGGTTACTACCTCCGTGAGGCTTATGGGACGGTATGGGTGAAAATATGCTGCACAGGTGCAACAGGTGAAACATGAATTCCTTGCATCTAAGTTGGGTATCTGGCAATACCGCAGTTAGAATATATTTATTAGTTCAACCTGGTAGGGGTTGCTATGAGCTGATGTTTTCCAGCTGTAACCATTGTATTCCTGGGTGGGTTCACCTTGAAAATGACTGAATATCATTGCAACCAAAATAAACACTCCCAACTAAAAGAAAAATATTGCACTATCTTTGTGCATTAACTAATGGATGAAGTCAATAAAAATGATGTTTTGGAAGCAGAGCATCAATGTGTCGGTATGACTTTGCGTTTCATGATACTTCAAGACCATAAAACTCTCTCTTCCAAACTAAACTGTACGGTCATGATTTTCTTTTAACAAACAAAAGTATGTCGAATGTTACACACTTTATGTTAAAGACAGAACTTACTATAGATAATTTCCACCATCAAGTAACTGTTTTCTCATCTTTTAAAGTTTCTTTATGAAGTTTATCCCTTTTTTGAAGAATGTGAATAACTTATGTTCAACTAGTTCTTTCACTGTTTTCACTCAACCAGAAGTGGCGCAAACTCGATTTTTGTGTTTCGCAGTAAACTGGAGTTATCTCTCGATTGAAACAAGCAAATGAGATGAAAGTATTGGAAAGCCTAATTTCTTTTGATACATACAACAACTTATGTTGGAGATTTAATATTAAAATATCGTTTTTTTCGTTTTTACTAGTTTTTGAGACAGCTTCATTTATTGTAATTTGCAAATTTGTCACTCATCAAAATAACTTTAATGAGCACTTTGGCTTTCTATCACGCAAAGTCCCCTATTTTTTCTGGCAAAAACCCTGTCACCGATTCCCCCATGATTTGAAAGTGCTAGTCTATACAACCTTATTCGTTTCATATATGAGTGCCCTAGGCAACTACAATATTTATTGGGGGTCAGTGAAAACACCTGATATCAATTACAACAATTGTTTAAGTCATCTGCCGGAATTTCTCTCTCTCTCTCTGAAAGTACATTTTTGGGGAAAATGCTGTGCTAGTACGTTTCTCAAAGATGATCTGTAAGAAGTCGTGATAGAATTATCTTTTACCTTAGCACGCGATGATTGTGTTGATGATATGATATGAGATAGAACATATTGATTCATACACCAATATTAGAAGCAGCGTTTCCCGCCCTTAGGGTCATTATACGTGTATATTACAAATGGCTCTATAAATGTGCATGAAGCTTGTTTCCGAGGAATGTGATCAATGATATGTCATCTTAAACCTCTCTGAGGTACCGAAGTCACAGATAGCACATTACCGTAACAAAACCGTTTTAATAGGTTTTGCGCGGGAGATGAACTGAATATGCATACAGGCATTTTTCGGGAGGAAGGAGACATTTTAGTCTAAGAGTAAACTAAATGCGATTTAGTTCCCTTAAAAGTGGCTGCTTCCGGAACCGGCGGCATAGCGTGAAATGCCGAAACAACAAAGTTTAGAGATAATGTCAATATTTTAGGAAAAATTTATTTTGGGGAATGCTTATACAGTTAGACCTAAATGCATTTTCCCACTTCTCGTAAGCCTGCCATTACTCTCATTGTTGCAAAATTGGCAAAGACACACGCCTACAGAATAACGTGATGTCTTTTTGTATTCATGAAGTGCACGGTAGATATAATTACGGTAGTACCTAAATGCAACTCGTTCAATAGAAGGAACTTTTATATTTTAAATAGAATGTTATTTTAGATTACGAAAATTACTTTTTTATATTTTTTAAAAACCAAATATTTCAATATACTTAGTATAAACCATAAAATTTTCTCGGCATACTTATGTTTACACCAAGCCTATCTACGAAAAAGTGTAACATAAACCTCTTTATGGGCTTTTACTCTCTTTGTTTTGACAAAGGATTGCTATGTATACAATATTGCAAGTACGCGAATCCAAATATCTGTTATCTCTCAGACGTATCTTATTTTGCACGTATACTGCGAGTCCAAAAATTAAATAATGGTATCTCCTAGGCGTATATGTTTGAGGGATCACTTTTAAGGCCTTCTCAGAATTAGTTTAAGAGCAGTTACCTCTTTGAATATTCCATTCGACCGAGGCTAAAAATGAAACGATCTGTTTAATTGTGGGATTAAATGTTATACCAAAATGGCGTAATTAATTACATACATGCGCTTTAGTGAAAAAGATTATTTTGTTCTTCGATTCCCGAAAGAGTAAAGGCGATGAAATGAAACAATGATCTGAGTTGCAAACGGCATTCTAAATAGCATGTAAACATATTAATTGATGTACTGAAGTGAGACAATTAAGTAAGACTTGATAACAAAATTGAGGATTGACTTGTTGGTTATCACTGGGAGTTGTATTATCAACGCGACAAATTTGGCTTAGGCGCCCAAAATGTAGACCTGGTATCGTATACGTCTTTTTGTCGATACCAATGTTTAAAGCAATAGAAAACTTAAACGTTGTTGTTTTCAGCAGTTAACTGAGCTCTCAAAGAAATCTTCAATAGATAGAAGATATGCAGATTTTAGGACAATACTATTTTCGTTGACGCAATAACAAAGTAATGGAAATTATTCTCATGAATGATCACACCATGTGAAATTGTTTGAAATATACAGAACATGCATAATGATGAAACTCTGAGGTCTCATAACATGAGACCACAAGGTAAGTCCTGCCACAGTTGCAAATGATGGTGTTTTTTTGTGGACTGGTTTCTAAAATGTACCCTAAAAACTCTGAGAAATAGGTGAGATATATGTTAAAAACCATGGTGTTGCTTCAAATATAACGTTAAAACGTTAAAAAAAGCCGCTTGAAAAACAATAAAAGACATAAGATATTAAAAAATTAATTACAAGAATTGCTTTGGATTTCTGCCTTTGATTGACCATAACATTGCAACCGCTGCTCCGATTTTTGTGAAATTAAAAAGCAACAGAAAGATAAAATCTAGCTGCTTCTTGTAGGTATAATAATCTAAAGACCCCCAAAAGAGTAACTACTAGGTAGAACCATTACCTTAATGGGTCGATCGCCAGCGTTTTGTAATTTATTGCATCCTAACATGGTCAAAAGGGGTTGCAAATGAAGCAATTTAACTTTAAGTTTTCTTGGTATCAGGATTGGTTAAAGGTGAAAATGCAGCGTTCACGCTCATGCTAGTTCTTCCGTCGCGGGTTGTGAATGGATACAAAGGTCACACGAGTTCAACAAGACCATTAGGAGGTCACAAACATGTGGGCCACTATCCAAATACCATTGTATCCAAGTCTCATGAATGTACGCATTTGGGTTAACAGTGTGTCAATATTTTTACTCACCGAACGCATCACAGGCAGAACACTACAAGCATTCCCATGTGCCTTCTTGGCAGATGACACAACCCGCAGATTCACAAATAACGCCTTACATCATGAATCACATCATCGAGTTCTACAAGACGGGGCCCTTCTCTTTTTATTTCTAGTACGCCCATACCACTTACCCACCCTTTAGCCAATTTCGGGTTCTCTTTTTCAGATTTTGATTAGCCAGATTTCTTGATTTCTTCTTTTGCTAATGATAAACGGTCCTTAACTGCATTTTTTTTATTTTTTTTATTTGTTGGTTTTGGTTTTTTTTAGGGGGAAATTTGCCCCTATATCTAACAAGAACAATAACGCTACCCACCTTTTTTTTTTTGCCGGTGAACGTTAAAACAATGTTTGGTAGTCATTTCCCGGAAAGGGCTGTTGGATGATAAAGAATTGTGTATAAAAAGCACTGAAAATGGTTAATAGGCGTGGAATATATGATATTACCTGAAAAAATTGCAATAGAATTTTTTTTCACCACAATGCATTTCTATCAAGGTCCCCCGAAGACATATACTAAGTCCAAAAAATCCAAGTGGTGGAATTACGCTTAATTGCCATAAATCCGAAATTGCCGCCAATACCTATGTTTTTACATTCATTTGTTGTATAGCTAGTCCTAATTACTGTTGCAGCTCGTAAAAATGCCATATTTTAACATAAATAGTATATTATGCTTATACGTTATATAGAAATACCTAACCTGATAAGCGGATGCATAACTATTTGCATAAACATTCAATGGCCGCCAAGTTTCAGATTTTTAATCAAGTTTGCTGTATTTCTTCTACTAGATAACCTTTGCAGTACAAAAATTTTTCATTCATAAGTTTAATTTAATAATTATACTTCATATGTATAGAGAGAAGCTAATCCCTTACTTGTAAAAACCAAAGTGGCTATCAATTCTACAGTTTTATAACCCTATTCTCCTCAAGCACCATTGGGCGTTAACCTCTCCCCAACCCGTTAACAGTCACCGGAGACTCCGTCAACCCACTGCTCCACAAGATCATCCCTAGAGTCACCAGATCAAGCCACGTCTCTATCTTGTTATCATTGACATCAAGTCACACTCCAACTCCGGCCTTACAAAAGAGATGAACTTGAGAAAGCCATGGTACAACTCATTGTGAATTGTCAATCCAAGCTGCAAACCTGCTTCTTCAGTCTTCTCTAACATCAACGACACATATTCTGACTTCTGCTCTATGCTCCAGACAAGCAGCTAACATTCCATTCCAAGACGGCAGAACCCCTGCACCCCCTGTTGGGACAAGGGATGCGACGAGGGAGAGATTCCAATCCTATAAACTTTACCCACTTCAAGCTGCAAGGCCTGGAACACCGTCAAACACTCCCTCGGTCGTAGCTTGTGCAGTTATGCAGTGTCCTGTCTCTGCAATTGCATTGTCACCATGGAACTGGCAGACCAGTCCCCACGACAAGCCCACCCGTGTTTTGTTACGAGAGATTTAACACTTCTACGTGTCTTAACCATTCACCTATAATGAGTTCACCGAAGCAATCAAAGTGTCAAGATGGAAATCTCCTGGCAATGACGCATCCATCAGAATTCTGGCATGCATCTGGCACCTTGTCTCTCTCTACTTCTATTGGGATCATCAAAATTCCATCAAGATGGATGACTTCAAAGGCATGTATTCTGAAGCCCAAGAAACCATCAAGTGACCCAAGAGTTACAGACCCTTCTCGCTGCTATCTCACATATAAGCTGCTTAGGAGACTGATACTCAATAGGATTAATGATACGGTCAAGGCAAATCTACCAACTCACCCAATTGGTTTTCAAAGAGGTAATCAACAACAGATCAGATAGTAAGACTGCCATGATTCAAGACAAGCCTCAAGAAGAAGCGAATTTTGGAGCAATCTTTATAGATCTCTCTGCTGCTTATGAGAATCTGACATGGAGGTCTCTACCTTCAGCTTCTCAAATTCTTTCCTGAATTTCAAGCGTGTCCCAGTTCATAATACTGCTCATCCGGATCTTTCGTCTCGTACAGCAAACGAGCATGCCATAGAAATCCCAAACTTCTGAATGGGTCCGACGCGTTATGTCCTGGCACCTATATCTCATATATGCCGAATGGAGTTTCTTCTTTGCAGTACTCCTACGCAGACGATACGTCACTTACTTTGATAGCTGCTGATTCAAGACCATATCACTGTTTCAGTCAATTCTTCCCCACCGATGGCACTTTGATACTCAGCAAACCCAAGACTTCGGCTCTATTTTCCCCTCTTGCAAAACACGCGCTACAATAGAAATTAACATTCAACTTCTAGATAAAAGAAAATCTGCCACACGATCCAACATCAAAGTTACCTTGGCGCCATAATGACCGCAGCCTTACTTTCCACCAACACACCAAGACCAGTTGCTGCCAAGACTCAGTCTCATGTCAACCTCTTCAGAAGGTTCGCAGGAGCTGGTGGGTGCTCCTTTAAATTACTTTACAAACATCAACTTTTTTTTGCATACTCAACTGCTGACTATGCCGCACCAGTATGAACACAGTGTACATTCCCCAAGATCGATGTCATTCTGAATGATTCAATGAGACTTGTTAGTGTTTGCCTTTTTGCGATACCTGTAATAATCTTCCAAGTCTGTCTGACTAGCTCCTGCCAACCTTTGGAGGAATCTGTCAGAATATCAAGGCCTGCCCAAGAACTGTTACGAACCTGGTAACCTATTCCTCCTACCAACACTATTCAAGGATCGGGAGTTCCAAGAGTCCTTTTGCTACCCATCCATGACACTGCCGTCGCAGCAATCCCTAGGACCTCTTGGATCAACTCCAGTGGTCTGAGCAATGGTCGGCCTCTACCTTGAACCTAAGCAGTTTGTCGACAACCTATCTAGTCAAGCCCAAGCTTTTTGCACCTTTAATAAGGACTGGAAACCGCACACAATAGCCACGTCATTGATGACTATTAGATCTAAAGTCCCCCAATTCTCAATTGAAAAACTAGATTCTTGGATGGTTACTTGTGGTAATTATCCGGCCGAAAACAAGCTTTTCGTTGAAAACTAAATTCCTCGATGAAAACTTGGGATCTCGATTGAATCCTTGTTTACCACCACTCTTGAAAAAGTTGATTCTCAGTCCATAAATCTGGATTCTCGTTGAAAAACTTGGTGTATCTTGGTGTATTGAAAAACTATTGGATTCTTCCTCTTGGCGAAGAATACGGTTTTTTTTAAAATAAAATCTATTTTTTCAATGGAAACTAGGTACTAGTATAAATCGGCGATAATTTCAGAATTTGCAATTGAAAATCCAAGGTTTACAATAAAAAAAATGGTTTTTATCAATTGAAACCTTGTTCATCGAGATGAAAGTTTTTTGATCGAAAAATCTGGATTCTCTCCCTCTCAAACTAAAACATTTTTTTTTTTCAATTTTTTTTTTGGTAATGACATTGGAGAACTTTTATTTTGTATTGATGCCCCACAGGGCAAAAAACATATTCAACATATGCACGTATGTTATCATGAGGTAATCAGTATATTAATTATAGATACAATTAAGATACATTTTCCGTGTGTTTGTGGGGGGGGGGGGTAATGGAGGGTGGGGGTTTGTCTAAGCATTATAATGCCGTTATGAGTGAAAACAAATCTAAATGTGTTTTTGGTCCTGGTAAGTTCAATAATAGATGTATATAACCGATTCAAAGTTTGACATCATAGATTCAAATTGTAAAATTGGCCGCCATTTTGGATTTAGGCACAATTAGGTATACTTCTACCAGCATGTATGGTGGTCTGTATAGACAAATTAAATATAATTACGTCCCTAAATGTAATAAATTTAGGCATTGTAGGTGGCAAAGTAATATAACACAATCAGTTTTAAAAATCTTAGAATTGGCGACCATTTTGGATTTATGCAAATCAGAACACTTCTGTCAAGAATGAATGGTGTCTGTATAAGACTTACAATATAATGTATTCATAAATATCCAATTTAGTCCATTAAAGGAAAAAAAAAAAAACAAAGAAAAAAAGAAAAGAAAAAGAACACGTAACAAGAAGAAAACTGTCGCCAACGGGGGCACCGAGGGCGACGCAACCGCGCCCCACATCCCTACAGCCCCGGGCCTCAGGGCAACACACCAAAAGGCCGCCTTCACCGCGCCCAGCCGCCCACCCCACGCCCGGCTCCTGCGGGGGGTCGCCAGCCCTCCCATCCTTCCTACGCGCGTGCCCTCCCCCCCCCAGCCCTCCCCTATCTTTCCCCAATCTTCTTTTATATAATTACTACCTCCCCACATCCTTTTACAACATCCCTTATTTGCTCCATTTTGGATTTATTCAATTAAGTCATCTCCACCACTTGGTATTTTTCTTACTTTAGTTGGCAGTCTTTGTAACCTTATAGAAATTCATTGTGTTGAAAAGAAATTCTATTGCAATTTTTCCATGCTTTCACCTAGAATTTAAGTGTATTTTTCTCAGCCTATAAAGGTGACCCGTAAACGTCTTACAGGGCATACTATTTTAACAATATGGGATGAATTTGGTCTGTAATTGAAATACAATGAGCTCTGCCCTATTTCCACGTTGAATAATACTAATTATGTCGTAGTTGGACGGGTACCAAATATCCACTCTTTGCTGATTTTTTTTTAAAATAAAAAGGTAAAAATTTTGAAAGAAATTTGACAAGAAAGTCCACATTTTTTGGTGAGAGAAGGTTGCGCAAGCAGTCAAAAAAGGTCTACTTTTACAAAAAGGTCTACTTTGTCCAGGGCCCCGCCCCCATCCTGTCACTCTCTAATGTACAATGATGAACTTTCATCCTCCCAAACAATAGTGAAACTTGCCAAAGAGATGGAGTCCTTGTACTTTAAAGAGGGAATTTCCACTCCAAAAGAGAATGACTCCAAAAGAGTGGTTTCGCACTAATTTTTTTTTTGCCTCCCTTAATTCCTTTAATTCCTCCAAAGGAGTTAAACAAGCGTTTCACTCTGTTTGAGAGTGAAATTTCACGCGGCTATAACGGCCCTGGCTAAAGCAAATAACCCTCGTCTGACGGGGTGAGGGGAAGTTACCCCACCCACGGATTTTTTCTTAGGTTTGCAAATGCTAATATCATCGAAAACTCCAGGGGAGGGGGGTATTTTGGGACATTTTTTGGTCTTTTACGCGGAAAAAATTGTGAATGTCAGCCCTACCTTCGTCTGGGTTTACGGTTTTGCTACCAAAGTCCTATGGCTAAGGGGTGGTTGCCCAGCCATATTTATATTCATCCAGGTATTATTATACAGTACGTCCACTCGGCGAGATTACACCTTCCCGTTACCACCTACCCCATCAAACTTTCGTTAGATCGCTAAATGCTACAAAATTAATCACAAAATTTTCAAGGTAAATTGTTGAGAGAACACCTCGTCCGTTTCACTTTTAACTACCGAAACAAATGTGAAGACCCCCGCCTTCAAAAGGCAATGCTAATGGGGGTCCGTTGTCAATACTATTATTTTATTATTTTAATTATTATTAGTATAATTTTTTATACGGTAAGTTTTTTAAAATGTTCTGCAGAGTATTGGCAAAAACACTCTGTATACTTAGAACGTGTGTTTTGTTACATTTAGAGCCACAACGGGTGCATGAAAATCCGATATGTTCACAGGCAAAAAAATTGAATTTCGCATATGGTGTGTGTCTATGGAATAACATATTTTGCTGGCCCCGCACTTTTGACGTCATCGGTCCCACCTACTAGTTGTCCACCTACTATTTGTACTTAATTGGTAGCAATTTGATTTGCACTCATATTCCATTAGTATACAACATTTAGAAATGTCACACATTAATTTTAAAAAAACATAAAATCATCCTTATTGTTGTCTGCACTAAAGTGTAATACCAAATAACACAGAATGGCGGCATTTTCATGACGTCTTTGAACATGTTCCCCCAAGTAATTTCGGAGGCATTTATATCTGTGAGAAAGGTAGGACCTATAGTTTCTAAAAATTAAAATTAGCTTGTAGTACATGGTGCCACTTCACTCACCCCCAAAAGCAGGCTCAATCTGCATGCCTTGTGGCCCAACCATACCATATAAACCATTTCGCATAATTTTCAAGGGATGCAGCGGATCGATCAGTCGTTTTCTTCCCTTATCAGCAAAACATACATCGAGATAACCATCGCAGCCGGGATATCGTCCCAAATATCGTCAGGGGTAAATCGAGACAACTAAGTGGTTAATTTCTTGTCCAGGGAAATTACAAGATAGGTGAATCTCACAGGGCTCGAACGCACGCCATACGCATGGATGAGCACATTACACTGGAGTCAAGCGCTTACCTGATTGAGCTTATCTTGGTCCGCTATAAAATCTGGTTACTTTCTGATTTAGGGGATGATACTCTGCTTGATTTTAATTTTAGAGGTTTCTGGTACAAAGCAGTACACATCAAGTAAGACAATGTTCAATAGCAACATTCTTGAACAGGCTGCCCACTTTTTCAAAATTTGAGATGTTTCCATCCACAGTGGTGTGGACAAGCGAGTTTACAATTAGAATCGTAATACCAGATTGTAATTAAAACGGCCGTTCATTATTAAGTAGTGCCACCTAAGAACATACTCTCCAACGTGACTTGTCTACACTCAAAGGAACAAACTAATGGATTACCGTAGATACGTACATTGCGCTATTTCCCGACTAGTACTTAAAGACCGTTTCCAGCAGCCTTTGAATTATCATTTGCACCGCCGTATATTAATTATTCTACTTACCAAATTCGTTATTATTTGGCAACACATATAGTCCTTTTTCGGGTCAAACATCACAGGCATAGTGTTACTCTAACTCAATTAACAATGAACTGGGCAAACCTCCTCAAAATATTTGCAAAAATTGGGATTTTAAAAAAAAAAAAAAAAAAACATAAACAATAATTAAAATGATAGAATAGGAGCCCTATTATTCACATACAAAGTCTAGAATGCAATTTAGCATAATATTTTGAACAGATACCCAATATTCAAGCATTAATGTACGCGCCCCTATGTATTCTTGGCTAGTATTGACTCTCATTTCATTCTAATTTCTTAATTTCCATAAAAAACAAAAATTTTGTTGATCAATTGCTAGTGCTGATGTTTACTTAATAACGGAACCACTTGCTTTCCTGATTTCCTTCAGCATAATCAAAACACCCGCGTGCTGACATTGCAGTAACCATTTTGTAATAATAACAGACTATGAACGCTTGCCTCTGCGATTTCTGGGTGTATCGCAAGCGCGTGAAAATAGACGACGATATCAATACTTCGCGATTTGGTCGTTTTCTTCTGCGTATGCCAAACAATTATGACAGAACCTAGATGGAATTCTTAGAGAATTCTTAGACTCAGAGATTTCGGATTTATTTTTGTTGTGTGTCTTAATTAAAAGTAATTAACTGAAATTAACGATAGTCACCGAAACTGCTAAATTCCAAAGTCTCAGATAAATCAGACTTTTGGTTTTGGTACAGCAAACCTCGAAGTGTAGCATAGCACTACCACTGGATATTGTGTAAAATAAAAATTCCGGATCCGGAATTTTATTCCAATGTTGTGATTTTCTACATGAACGACATCGATATGAGTTTAGCTATTTCACGCCATGTGGATAGTCATTATTTATGCAAAAAAAACAAACAAACAAACAAAAATAACAGAAAAAAAACCAACAAAACAAAACAAAATAGAAAAAACAAAATAGAAAAAAATAGTAAATTGAGGGCGGCGGTATCATCGGGAAATCTATGAATCAACTTTTAACTTCGGATAAAGCACGACACGACAGATAATTTTTTTTACACGCAATACAATTAGGAAAAGCGAAAAAGACCTCATATCACAAAAGGTTTGTAACTAAGTAGCACGTTCTAAATCAGAAGCAGCCTCCTAATCTTGGACGTCCAAAACAGGGAAACAAAAAAAAAAGATAGTCAAAAGCACAAAACAAAAGAAAGAACGAAGGAAAAAATCAAAAGAACAAATTAATACAGCAAAGTAACACTAGAAAACACGCGTCGGCCATCAACCTTAACCATGTTGTTATTGTTTCCGCGGCGGTTTTCCGGAACGGCTACTTACTAGATGTAAATACGGGTTGTGTAAAAACATATTAACTGCCGTAATCAATTGATTAATCTCAAATTTGATTAAAGGCGGCATCGGTGGTAATCAGAAACACAGATAATCCAATTACAGACACCTGATACTGCTTACTTTGTCCTGTTGTGTTTTCCGTTCTGTCGCTTGTGTTTTCTCTTGTGTTAACTAGCCATAGGCACTTATATTGTACCATCTTAATATGAGCCCATAGACGCCCTCTAGCTAAATTGGTTAAGGGTTCAAGGCCCATCAATATAAATGATGTTTTTAATTATAATTTAATTGAATAATTCGTGGCGAACTGAATAGATGTATGCGGTGGCGTTAAAATAATCAGTTTTCTAATGTTTGTGAGAATAATAGAAATACGAAATTGGCAGTTAGCCACTTTAACATTCAATACATTGTTAAGAGAAAACACATTGTCGATTTCACTGATTTTCAAGATGAGATACTTCCAAGAATCCCAAGACACTCCTAACGTTAGAGGGCTCAAGCTCATTATCTGAGTGAAACATGGCCAACACAATGATGAACTTGATCCTGCAGTCTATGTTTAAACCCCAACATCGTTTATGAATAAATATTTGAAGTTAGATATTAATTAATTGTGAGATATTTGCAAGACCATCAAATGCCCTAATCATATAGCGACGTATAGCGAATATGTAACCCCAAAGTGTCGTATCTGCATTTGACGTATTTGCCGTTTCACATAGTGACATATTGGGCGACGTTAATGCCATTTCACAGTGAAAGTGCTATTTTTCTTTTTAACATAATGACGTATTTTAATTAACATGAATTTTGGTAGTATTTTGGGTATATTTTCATTATTTTAATCAGGTTTTAATCGACAAATATGTTTCAATTTATAGGATACAGCAGATTAGAATCGCGAAATGTTAAAATCCATTTTTCTCAAATTAAGTATTTCGCCAATAGTTATATTCTGGTCGATGTTGTGTGATTATCTGATCTATTATATGTTAAAATTACGAGAAATATTTTTTTTTATTTTGAGCTCGTGCACAAATATTACATGTTGTTTGTATTGCAAAAACGGATTGTTTTCCATTTAGTATCTGATTTCACCGCCTTTGTATATGTATAGTCGTGGTGGACGCATCCGTTTGGTTTTCAAATTGGCCTATGCTAGTTGTGATTGGGCAGATCTATGTCTATGATTTTTCTTTCCTTACTGGTTTGCTCAAGTTTCTTTTGGAGCGATCATTCCCTATTATGGTTCTAAACACAAAACAAGTCTCCCTCTAAATATCTTTTGTAGGTAATTTATCAACATTAGAACTAGCTAGTTATATTTCTAAGATTATTAGTTTACTGTTGGGTGATATTTAGAGGCATTCCGATGAAGTGAGCGACAGATAGATGAATGAAAGAAAAAAAGAACGGCTTGTCAAAATTCACAAAAAATCGTTATTTCAGTGGATTTTAAACAGTTAAAAATAAATGTTGAGTAGTTCAGTGATGTGTGTATCCACCTCCAACAGGACCTTTTGACATCGGTTGTGGTGTACACATGGTTATGATAATCTGATCAGACGCAGCTGAGGGATAGCAGGCATATTCCTACTGTTAAAAACGTGATAAATATCAAGTGTACTCTATGCAGGGTATACCGTATACCAGAACGCTTTAACACTTAAGTGACCACAGGGTTTTCCTCCCGTTGGTGCCCAAGGGGGGGGGGGGTTCATGGGCACACCCCCCAGGAAACCACTTTCCGAGGAATTTTTGCACGCAATCATACCACATGTTGAAAGGTCAATAGACAACCCCAAATCAGGCAACAAAAATGAAATTTGTTATTTTGGCGGCACCAAATTAGGGGCAAAAACATTGTTTTCAAAACACGCGAAAATTGGGAAAAAAGACGGAAAATTCAAATGAGCCTTGTGCTTACACCAAAAAAATTTGCAAAAACTTTTTTTTTTGTGAATCTATTCTAGAAGACCGAAGTACATATATTTAACCACCCCCCCCCCCCCCCCCCAAAAATAGCAAAAATACACGTCATTTTTCCCCAACGAGTTGTACAGTAACGGTTTGGCAACATCCATGATGAAATTGTTTGGTTTAAGACATAAAGGGTTATGATTTTTTTTTTAATGTTACTAATAATTGTTACTTACAGGATTGTGTGAACTTATATCAGCAAAAAATTGCTTCGGTTCTTGGTTTCTTATTCTTATTTTTTAAAATATTCTGAAAATGACTTCCGTTAGTGCCAACGGGGGGGGGGTTTCCCTGGGACCCCCACGAATTAACTCATTAAAGGTTGGCCGATTTTAGTTATTTTCGTATTGAAAAGAAGCGCATTTAAAAGTAAGACAATTACAAAAAAATTCGGCTACGCAAAAATCCCACGCGTAAAAGCGGCCAGAGCGACGAAAACAGTTGGGGGGTCCCGAGGAACTCCCCCCCCCTTGTCACTTAAGTGTGAAGCCCACATATGCTCGAAGGTATGAGTTCTGCTGGCCAGTTGAAGGCAATAGATTGTCGGTGTCTTCCACGAGCCAAGACTGCTTTGACATTGACATCCCTTGTGGACTGGTATTGTCGTCCATGAAGATAAATGCATTATTCCATAGGCCAGCAGGAGTATATGGTACAACATGCCATGGACGAAGAATTGTCGGGACCACAAGGTCAGCTTCAAAATATCGACTTATATGAGTAAGTGCCATAAAAGTAATGTCAAAGAAGAATTCACTAAAAAGTGTGTGAATTAAACGCATTACTGAACAGCACTTCAACTTTGTAAGTTAACTGTTGTCAATCAACTGATTTCACTTTGTTAAGTTGTGAATATGGCATCTTTTTGTCTTTTATCTGCGTCCGTCGCCGTTAAAGTACAAATCTCTCTTGTATTTTCAACACCCGTCTACCTAACAATCATCGAGTATTTAATTCTAAGACTTTGACAAAGTTCAAAATAAGGCATAGGAGCGGTTGTTTACAAAGGGGGACTTCTTTTGTGTTGTGTTTATGTTGGTGTGGCTAGATATACCCAGTCCCCATAACGTGGATACAGTAAATATATATGTCAAACCACAGGGCGGATCCCAATTATGAGGGGGGGGGGAGATCCCGGCGTTCGTAACGATGCGTTGGACTAAAAACCGGTTACAAGCTTGCTCTTTAGATAAGATAAGCCTGCAAAATTTAGAAATGTCTCAAAGAATTTCAAATGAAAATTCACCTGCCATCAATGCTGGATTAACTTGTTTGCTAGTGGATTTCAGTTAGATAACATAAGACCTAAGATAGATAGCCAACATATTCCTCATCTGAGCATTAACTTTGCGTTGACATCCCAAGGACATCCAGTCGGATTTTGGCAGGAAATGTACATTGTAAGTATAACATTCTCACTGCCATATTACATTTGCGTGTTTCATTTTTTCTGTATACATGTACATCTCAATCCCATTACTCTAAAGACATTAAAATAATACAAGTAATGTTATTTCTATCCACATGGCGGTTAATTCAAGGTCAACTGAAAATCAACTTAATCTTTTGTTACATCGACATTAATGCTCCAACTCCCCCTGGAGCTGTCGACAATCACTCCAGAGATAATCAGCCTTCCGTGCAATAAGCGTCATTAATTTTGCTGACAGATTCATTATTTCACCCAGAGCAACCCTTTCTGGGACACACAAACAGCTCTGTAGTTTCTCCAGTATCGTTGATGAGAACCAGCCGCTATGGGCGTATACGCTGCTGACGACTCTGATAAGAAGTGATATAATAACAACAGAATTCGCAAGTCAATTCAAAACGAATGTAATAAAAAGTTATTTTAGGTTTGCTTAACGTTTTCAGTTCTTATAATCTTACCTAAAATCCAATGAATTGACTTGGCCAAATGGGTGTGATCTAGTTGTTTCGAATATTGCATCAGTACAGAAATGTAAAAAAAATTTGATCGAAGATGGCAACGTTTATATTATGTAGTGTTACATTAATTATAGTAGATTCATCCATTCGTGTCAACAGAGAAAAGTTTTGGACCGCGTCGATTACTTGGCTGGAGGAGACAGAAAAAGAAAAATATTTGGGGCCGATTCACCTGTTTCAGAGCAAACTAAGCTTAATCTGGCTTTTCATGTGACATTTTAAGAAAGGAGTGCAAGACTTTTGGGTTCGATCAAAAGTCAGTGACATTAACATTGGATACCACTGAAGCAAATAAAGTTTTAGTCAGCATCTTTTGAGAGATAATGTACCTCTAAATGCAACGCTTACGCTGTGACTCTTGAGTTTGAATGCTTTCATTATCAAGCAACAGAGTCGGTGGGTGATTGGTGGTCTTTCTCGTCGGCTGACGACAACATGTTGCAATAGGTGTAACGTGGAATTTTTAGTTGCCCCGGCACCTTGCACATGGGCCCCTCATTCTCTTAGTCTTGTCCACACTTGTAGGTTAATTACCGGTATTAGGAACTAAGTCCGGACGGAATTGAAAAAAACAAATCCACTACTAAGGTGCGGCCTTCAACGCCTATTGTTACCCCCTTGTAAATCGTCTCCACATGCGTCGAACATAAATTCCCCTTAATTGTCAGCCTCTCAGACATCAACGGATGGGAAAGGGTGTTTCATTTATGTTGGGAAGTGGTTTTTAGAACTAAAATTTTCCGGGGCACACGATCCCCGTTCCTTTTTTTCGAAAAAAAATGTGCCCAAACGTGCTTTTTCCGGGGGTGCTTCCATTTTTGTGGGTCAAATTATTTTTTCAAGTATTCTGTGGCCATTATTGCTGTCATTTTGGAGTGCCATTTATATGTTTCAGCCATGACAATTCGATTGCAATCATTTGGTCAAAATCCAATTGCTGCCGTACTTCCTTGGAAAAGTCCAAAGGCGCCCAAAATTCCACTTTCTAACTAATGAGAATATGACTCTGTGTATTACCAGTTTATAATGGTTTTAGTGTCATTTAGATGTTGTTTGTACAAAAGAAACAGTTTTGTCATTTTCAAAATTCAAAATGGCCGTCAAATATCAAAGAAAATTCAAACAAAATGGCTGCCCTGAAATGATGCAATAATTTTGGCTAAAAGTTATGTTATACATAAACACCATCAATCATTTGAACTTAAGTATGTTTTCTATCTCTCTAGATACTACTTCTTGACATTTCCAGTCAAATTACATAACAGTTTTTGAATATCCAAAATGGCTGCCGTATGCCCTGAAAATTCAAAATGGCGCCCAAAATTACAACTTTCTAACTAAATGAGATATGAAATCTGTGGTTATTAAGCAGTTATAATGATTTCAGTGTCAATTAGATGTGTTTGGGTACAAAGAATCATTTTTGTCGTTGTCAAAATTCAAAATGACGTCAAATAAAGAAAATCCAAAATGGCTGCATGAAATGACGCACAATAATTTGGCCAAAGTCTAGTTATGGCATAAATACACCACCAATCGTTTGAACTTAAAGTGTAATGTTTTCTATCTCTCTCTAGATACTTCTGACATATACAAGCAAATGACAACAGTTTGTGAATATCCAAAATGCTACCGTTTACCTCAAAATTCAAATGGCGTCCCAAAAAGGTCACTTTTTTGACCAAATGATTTTTTTTTTTGGATATTTCAATTGGTCAGTTTATGCCACTTGATTAAGTTTGCCCTCTGCAGTTGTAGCCCAATTAATTCTCATACTCCCATACTCGCCGCCTAAAAAATCCGAACGATATTAATTACTGTAATTCAAAAAAGGTATTAGGTTAATGTAGGTGAATTATAATATTAAATGCCAGGAGCTTTGTTCGCGTAATGTGGTTTGCCTATTGACCGTGTCCGTAATGCATTGATAACGAAGCATGATGTGGAAGTTTGAGAGAGTTATCCAGCTGGCTTGGCCAATGGCGCGTTCATTGAAAGCAGGTTTGAGCACGTTGATGGTATTTCAAACATCGGATTTTTAGGCGGGGAGTATAGTTGATCCTCTGTAAAGTGTCTTTCG
>JAMKCH010009734.1:0-67733 GCA_023653785.1 Ophioderma brevispina | reverse complement strand
CAATTCCAAAATAGTCGCTATTTCCAGTTACTTTTACCTTTGCCATATTTCCCTCGTCTTTGGGGTGAATTCTTATAGGGTCAGCCGACGACGTTCCTGGTGCATTTCAAAGAGCAAACGAGTCGGGCTTGATATTCAGGAAGGTATTCCTATCTTTCATTCTGATAAATTTAGCAATAATGGGAAATGACCTACCACAGGCCATGTATTAGACAACACGTTTAGTAGGAAGACGATGCATATTGATTAATATTATTCTCTTCATGTTAGGTACACCAATGGCGGACGTCATACCGTGGAAACCCCAAGGTAAGTTCACATTGAAAAACAAAGGTTTTGCTTCTTGCTATTGAGCTCTGATTCCAGTCTCGCATGTTCAATCTTAGCTTTAAGGGCCCATCAATAGTAAAAAAGTGTATGTAATCTTCCATAGACTTCCAATGTTAAATGGTGTTAGAGCTGAACGAATCTAACTCCTCAATGCAACATTTGATTTGTACCAATCTTTGCATAGATTATCTTGAGTATACATTCTATCAACCAATAGAGCCATTTTTTGATATCTTTTATACTTTTTAAATTATAGCCTACTGTTTTCTGATTGGCTGTGGCCGTTGCCATGGCAACCTTATACTTACAAACGGCTTTATTGGTCAATGCAAAATTTACTAGAGTACCAACTGATGAAGTTTCATGAAAATCCAACAAAGCATGGTAGAGTTATATCTGTTAATCTGTAAGATCATTTTACATTAGAGGTCTATGGAAGATTACATACATTATTTACTATTGATGGGCCCTTAAGCTTTTTTCTCCAAGTAACTGACGCTTTCAGATGATTCACATCATAAGTAATGGTTTCAATGTCTCTTAAACATTTTAACCATATTTTTTAATATTTTAAATTATTTTTTCCGGGAATATTTTGGTGCACTACTACTTGTATAATGTACAAATGGATTCGAGAATTAAGATCATTCTTTTATAATTACAAAAGTGTAAAAATTGTAATACACATTTGTTCCTTACACTGTTAATCAATTCGTTTACCAGCCTCCGCGTGGCTCTAGTTTCTATAGATGAGTTGACATGTGACGTCAGCGCCGGGCAACGAACCAAGCACTGCCCCGGCAGTATGCGTGCGCACCTGCAGGGCTGGTGCTTTTAAAGTTCGCGTGTGGTGATAAGGCGATTGAATCCTGTAACTGTATGGGCACATACTCTTCGCCACCTTAACATTGTCAGTTAGACCAGGCTAACTTGGGTTTGTAAAAATTGATGTCAACTCACATATAGCAAACGAAAACGTGTCATTTGCAGTGACTACTATTGTGGGCGCAAACAACCAAATAATGCGCCCATTGAAAGTTAAAATGACTCTAACAGTATTTTTAAAGCCACGTGACCTATATTGATATTTTGGAAGATATTTCATATCTAAAAGCTTTTCCACCATAAATACTGATAATTATTTGTAACGGAGTGTTAAAAAACAACATCACAGATGGGACTTTTCACGATAATTAATTTGGTCTTAGTTTTTTACTTTCAAACTTTCTAAGGTGGTGTTTAATATTATAGTGTGAACATTATTCTAAGGAACCAAAATTATTAGAAATATTTCTACAGAAATATTTTGACACACGGTGTTATGTTGCATTCTATGCAACATTGTCCATACGTGATGACAAAAAAATGTACAAAGTGGTTTTATTCCTTAGCAGGTCAGAATTAGAAAAAACACACGCTGAGCTATCTTACTGTAGATTAGTGTGAATGAAAGTCTAAACTTAGATTATTAAAATATATCTCACCAAAATGAGTGAAAAATCAAAAAAGACGGACACTTTTTTATCAGGAACGGACATTGCATTACTTGTATTGGTTGTCACGAATGTGTCAGTTCACCAAAATTAATTGATTTTGCAATTATTTACCAATTAAATGGTCGTTGTGAGAGTTTTTGTCAAAGGTGTTTAGGTTCTGTGCATGAATAAAACAGATTACGATGTAACGATGTGTTCACATGTTTCTTTAAATTAATCATTATTTTAACCTTCTTTGGGTGAAATTGTGAATAGTTTATAACTCCGATGCCAGTTGCCATGGAACACTTACAGGTTCAGCTAGTAGCGGTGTCATATTTTAGACGGATACTAAGTTCTACGTTTCACTGTCCTCCACTCTCTGTCAGAATGTCAGAGTTCAGAGTTATGAGTGCCGGATTGGTTTGTCAAATAGGTCGGCTCTCATTGGTAATCGCGCATGAGACTACCCATAAACTCCGCCCTTTTAGCAGATATTACGACGCGCGCGTTGACCACCTCTGAACAATTCTTCCAGCAACTGTAGGAACCTGGTTTTAAATGGAGCGTCCCATAGGACGGTGTATGAGGTTGTTTTTGTACGCCCGCGACACTAAGGTTTAAGTCTGAGAGTCCGACGGACACTAAGTTCTATGTTTCATTTTCCTAGGGCTCCCTGTTTTAAAATGGAGCGTTCCATAGGACTCTGGGGTTATAAGTTGTTTTGTCTGCCGGACACTAAGGTTTAAGTCTGAGAGTATGTCGGACACTAAGGTTTAAATCGGAGAGTCCGACGGGTACTAAGTTCTATTTTTTGTCCTAGGACACCTTGTTTAAAATGGAGTGTCCCATAAAACGTTGTGTTATGAGAAGTTTTGTCCGCCGGACACTAAGGTTTAAATCTGAGAGTCCGACGGATACCAACTTCTATGTTTCATTGTCCTAGGACTCCTTGTTTTAAAATGGGGCATCCTAATGTCTTGTAAACGGTTTTTGTTCGTCGGACACAAACGTTGAAGTGTGAGAGTCCGTTGGACACCAAGATTAAATCTAAGAGTCCCTCGGACAACAAGGTTTAAATATGGACGTCCGACGAATGCCAAGTTTAATTTTTCGGTGTAACGTGATGCAGTTATTATTTGGCAAATATTGACATGTGATTTTATACATTGGTCTATAAGCCATCATCATCATCTTCCGACTGCAGAGCAGGCGACTACAAGCTTCTTCCAATTGCTGCGGTCCTATGCTAAGGTTGTAATTTGGTCTGGTTGAGTATATATGGAGAGAGTCGATAAATCAACAAAAAGATTTTGTTCAGTGTAATTTACTGACCATTGAAATGGGCGACTTAAAAAAAACCCATGGAATTACCCATTGATATAACTAGTAGTTATAATATTCTATAATATTTGCCTATAAGATACCACCATCCTTGTATGACATCGGTCAAGTTTTAGCAAAATTTTATAACGTCGTTAAAGACAACGCCTTTAGACGGAGTGAATCATACCTAATGTATTTGGATCTTTTAATTGATGAAATATTACCTGGAAATGTCACATTGACTGCGTTTCCAAACCTTTCTCGAGAAACATTGGTATCACGAAAGAATTGAAACACATTTTTCCGGATGCTATTTTGCATCATCCTATTCAATACTACTAATACTAATAATAATAACAACAATAACAACAACAATAATAATAACAACAATAACAATAACGATGACGATGACGATGATGATGATGATGATGATGATGATGATGATGATGATGATGATGATGATGCAAATATACATCGAGAGACTTGAAGTATGGACATTAATTGCGACAAAGTTTTAGGCAGGACTCCAGCAGTGTGTTGCCCCTATAATCATGCTGGTTATGGGACCTGAAACTGATCTTGTTAGGCATCGCATTGTTTGGGGTACTGGAAGCAAAGACTTGAGGACACAGTGCTGAGAATTTGCAGGATTCACAGAAGAACTTGGGTTGACATGATAGTCTATAACGAAGAGTGTGTCTACTTTGTGCAAAATATAATATAAAACTACTGGATTTTCTCAGATCATGTGTTGAGGGCCGCTTTTACTTTTTTTTTCAAATGGTGGGGGGACAGCCTTATGAAATTGTTTATCTTGCAATAATTATTTTAAATATTTACTTCAAATGTGCAATAGCCTGTGAGCTGTCCCCCGTTACCGTGCATCCCCCCCAGGATCCTCCGACTTGACCATGGTTGTATTCTATATGGTCTAGTAAACCAGAAAAATGATGTACCTTTTAAAAAAATTGGGATGCATAGCCCCGATGACGTCATTTTGATGACGTCATCAAATTTTGGAGAAAAATATGTAAATTTTAAATTATTTATTTCTTGCATATTCGGATAGCCCAAATAGTATATTTGTGATTTGTCCTCACCTCATTCACAAATATTATTTCGTTTCATTTTTATATCAATTTTAAATATATTTTCCCCATTGACTTATGTACAAAACAAAAAGTTTAACGGCGATTTTCTCAATTTCTGATTTTACTTGTTTTTTGGGCATGAAAAAAGTAACTATTTTCTCTGACAAACATACTCTGCAATCATTTAACCCATCTTTTTAACTTATTTTATATGCATTAGGATGTACTGAGCAAGAATATAAATGTTTTATTTCCAAAATATATTTTTAGTAGAGCATATGGACGAAAAATGATGACGTCATCAAGCTTGACCTTTGGGGGTAAAAAAAATCGAAATATTTTTTTTTACCTTAATATGTTAGCTGACCTTGCCATCTTTAATTTCAAAGCATATTTGAACCTTTAACCCACTTCATAGATGAGTAATAAGCCAAAACTGATCCATTTTTACATTGAGCCCCATGTAAAATCCCCAATTAAAATGCCATTTCCTTAAAATTGTGATTTCAATTGACTATGAGTTTTAGAAAGGCAGGACACAGGGTGGTTACCCCCTCGAGAATTCGTTATAATGCACCCGATGCTTATGATTTTGATACCAGTGAATAGCTATGATCCTCTTCTTTCCATTGATACCAAAATAAGTATCAAATAAGTACCAACATACTTAGTGTGGCGTCACAATGATGTCATAAAGTCTGTGAGCCGGCAAAATTGGCATTTTCCACGGAAAATTTTCGAAAATCCATTTTTGCGCTAAAAAGAGGTAGGAATGTCGGATTTTCATGCAGTTTTCAGCACTAAATGATGACAATTGACTAGTTCTTACAGAAACATAAGACTTTTAGAGCCATAATGTGCATAATATTTATAAAAAATGTACCAAAATATCTTTGGGTGGCAACCACCCCCTCTTACCCTTAGACTTTGACGGCATACCCTAACCCCTGTGAAGGTGCTACCTTTGCATTTGTTTTCGCTATAATTATAACCAGAAGGGACGAGGGAATGATTACCTAGAAGCCTTGAACGAAAGCTTCTGGCATTTCAGCGCATTAGGTTCACTAGGGGTGGTAATCCCCCCTCCCCCCTTAAGACGAGGGTTAACTTTTATCTAACCAACATATCCATCGAGGTTGTTCCAATTCCTATAAACATTCTAACAAGTACCCAATGGTGGTCAAATTGAAATCATTGCTATATGGGTTTCTATTCATATCATAAAGGTACCATCATATACGTCACAACGACATCACAATCCCAAGAAACCACAAATTTCCCCGATATTCCACGAAGATAGACCAAGTTTCAATTTGAGCCAAAATGTACAAACAAGAGCTTTTTTGACACGTGTTTGCTTTATATGAAAGGAAATGGCTATTCTGATATACATAGTAAGGTTTCATGCTTTTATCGTTAAAAATGTTTTCGTAAGAAAAAAGTTGGAGGTAAATTTGATGATTTACCCAGTCTGTATGTAGACAATAGAAATGGTAGACGGTTGTATATCTGGGCAAAAAGATCTCTCTAGAAAATTAAATAACAGGCGAAATAAACAGAAGAATTCACGAGCCTAAACTTTGCATCATTTTTCGAGATGAGGATCTCACACTATCTTTTAGACACAGATCTCCAATCAGTGTATTGTTTCAGTGATATCCTATGGGCAGAGACTTGGAAAACAGCAGAAATTATAGAATAATGCTAATAATTAATTCCGCGACATATCCACTGAAGTGCTCAAGGGCGTCGCTAAAACTACTTCAACCTGAGATGAATCTCAGCTTCAACACAACAAGTAAGTCCAGAACAACCAGGGAAGATTTAAGAAAAGAAGTCCGAGTTTAGAATCCCCGGTTAGAAGCAGGAGGAAACCGAAGTTCACGGAGAAAACCAGCAAGGACATGTATGGATCAGCAACCAAATTCGGTTTTCTTAAAGAAACTTGGGAGTTATTCGCTCCATCGCTCCAAGCGGTGCTATTCCTTATTTTGAGAGCAGATCACAATATGACAGGATCGATTCATTCCGTAGAAGTTATTAATTGCAAATGCGACACATCCTCGTCTAGTGGTAAGATAGCTATAAAGAAACTGTGAGTCCCTTTTAAGTGTCCTAGCATAGAAATGCACGGCATAAAAAGCGACCTTGTAGATAAGACTAAGAGATATGATGTATAAAACATGTACAGTGGGATGGGTCCTCTGACTCTCGTAAAGACTAATTCATTCGGTCGAGTCAACAAAATGGAATGTACAATTTAACATAGCATGCATTAAATTGGGACCCACATGGATGAAATCTGAGATAGATTTTACGTTTGATTAGAAAAACAGGAACGAACGAAAACATACAAATAAAGTACCTCCTCATTATTGCTGTTTAATCAGTGCAGCTTCGTACTGGTCTTCATCCTATTATTCACTCTCCTTTGTTGCGTCCTGATTGTCAGAATATCTAACAGCTGAGCCGGGGGCAAGTTCATCCTTCGGTCCACAGAGGTTCCATTGTCAATCAATCAAAACCAAGCAGTGGCCATTTAGTAGCTTCAGAAAAAGTCACCAAGGTAAGCTTTTTTTTTTCAAATACCACCTTGCAATGTGGTACAATATACATATCAACAGTTTGATAACAGGATCAATCTTGTCACGTTCAATGGAAATTTATTCGCATCATACTAGAGCAGAGGCTCCTCATTCAACACCAAAGACGTAATTGCCATAGCGCAATAAACTTCCTCCTTCCATCAAACAAACTAATCAGACAATCATAAGAACTCCTCTTTTGCGCGCATCGTGAAAACCTGTGTTATACTTTGAAGCGGTCATTTTGGTTTTACGTTTGTCAATACCCTGAACGCAATATATAAAATCTTTGTGAATGACCCAGAAGGCCCCAGAAGGTCAGTGCGGGGTACTCTGGTGGGAATTCATGGTGAGGTGGAAAATGGCAAACAGACTTTTCCTATTTCTCGGCCTGGTAAGCGTTGTTATTTACCAGCACATAATAGGAAGTGAACCATCAAGTTGAAGGAATATGAAAAAAAATGCGACATTACTGACTTAATCTTTCTGAACTACTGATTCATCACGACTGGTTCTTGATTGAGGGTTCAATGTTGAACCTCTGATTACTGAGGATGACGTTGTCCATGGTCATCGTGAATATATTGTGGAAATTAGGGGCAACAATGACATTGAGATTGATATTGAATCGGATGAAGATCAGCCCAAGTGCAGCAACCAATTGCCGATAACGGCATGAGAATGAATAAGGGTATATATCCCTAACGTCCTTTGCTGCATATAAATACACTTTTCAAAAAAGTTACGGAGCGGTCCCCTACCATGTGGAAATTGGCCCTAGAATCTAACTAGCAAAAATAATGCTAAGCTCCCTTTTTGCAGTGGATAGTCAGGATTACCCCAGTTCTCTTGTGACTGTAGGGCATATTATATAATGGAATGCATGTTTCTTTATTTTTCCTTAAATGTTAACAAACAACATCTAGATCTCACACAGTTGGGTTTAAAAAATGTATTAAATGTGATTACATTTCTATGTAAAATTTGAAACAATTTCATTTATTGTAAATCCTTGGTGTGAGGGATCGTACTTTTAAGAAAACAAAAACATTGGGAAAGATTAAGGATCTTAACATAACAGAATATAAACCGTGATCTTGTAACAGATGGTCTTGGGGAGACTGCATAGGACGTCTAATTCAAGAAACATGACAAATTGAGCGTACTCGTGTGCTTTTTTTCTGTCTTTCCCTCTCAAAGTAGAAGTCATAATCCTGACGCACAAGCATTTGATCACAATCTTGGAACACTTCAATTCATTTTCAACATTGCTTTAGCCTATCAGATGCTTTATTTGCAGAGCATCAAACAATATTGGTTCCAATGCATGGACGGCCATAAAGGATCTGTCAAACCAATTCTCTCTAAATGTAGACGGGCGACATTGCTTATTGAATTGATTTTTTTCCCTTTTTGGGGATCACTCCGAAAGAGTGAAATTTAACTCCAAAAGTCTTTTGGTAGTGGGGAAAAAATCCTCTTCAAGAGTGACCACTCAATTCAAAAGATTTCACTCTTCACATTAAGAGAAAAGTCTAATCCAGGTTGGGGATCCCAAGGGGGTGATGAAGCCCTTCAAAACCAGTCGTCAGCGCTGGGCGACGGACATTTGGAAGATTGCCGGAATATATTATTAGGTGGGTGATGTATTACCCACTAATGTCAATTCGATACAAAACAATCCGCCAAAAATATCAGTTTGTGGATGTTGGGTGCTTATTGGGTGGTTAAAATTTTGTCCTACACCTGGCCACACACGAGGAAAGACACGCAGTCGTCTTGATTAAATAAACCGCCTCAAATGAATCCCATTTTTTCACCTAGCGCGCATGACATTATGAGAAAAAAGAGATCTGAGCACAATGATCCAGGTGCATTATTATGACACTGGCCACTCTAAACACAGACATACAGCAATTTGTATCACTACCGTTAGTGTATATGCAAAGCGGCACCACAGTATGTGGAAGAAGCGGAGGCAGCCATTTGCTTTCTATTGTGAGTACTCTATGTTTACTTTGTGTTCGGCAAAACATGCGAGAAGTGGAAATTCTAAAGTTACGTAACGTTTTGCCTCTCTATTCCAAGGGGGTTGAAGCCCATTCAAAATCAGTCGTCCGTGCTGGGAGTGACATTTTGAATATATTGCACGGAAATAATTATTAGTTGGGTGCTTGTATACACAACATAATGTCAAGTCGATACACACAATCCGGCAAAATAGCGTTGTTGGAGTTGGGTGCTTTAAATTGGGTGGTTAAGTTTTGTCCTACCCATGGCCACACAACGAAGGAAATGACACCGTCAGTCGTCTTGATTTAAAATAACCCGCCTTACCAAATGCATACTCTTTTCACCAAGGACGCATTGCATTATGAGAAAAAAGAGTACTGAGGCACAATGATCCAGGTACACTGTTATTATACCTGGCCACCTCTAACACATACATCAATTTGTATCACTATTGATTAGGTGTAATGCAAAGCGGCACCCACAGTATTGTGGAAGAAGCGGAGGCAGCAATTGCTTTCTATTGTTGGTATACTCTATGTTTTCTTTGTGGTCTATATAGAACCTCTTTGTCTCGGGTCTATATAGAACCTCTTTGGGGATTCCCCTGTTTGTCTTAACATTGCTAAAAACAAACAACAAGGAACGCTTATATGAACGCCCAAACGGCTTAGCCTAATTATGGCAATATCTGCGCTTAGTTAATGAATTCACCCGGCCCATACAACTTTTCATGGATGATAGTGTGAAAAGGTCATCAATGTTCCGAGTAAAGGGGGGGGCGGGGGGGGGTGCCGGTGTGAGTGTTTGGTGCAAACTATTGGATATTGTTTTAGGTTAAAACATGAAAAATTAAGCACAGCATAAACCAATTTCTTTCATATAAATCACAAAATGGCCAACAAGCAAAACAAACAAACAAACGCGTTGAATATTGTAGGCTTAAATTGAAACTCGACGTAATTTAAGTGATTAAGGCAAAATTTGGGATGGCTTAGGGTTATGACGTTCAAACGTGTAATGATCGTAGGTATTTGATAACAATAAGAGGAGAGATCCATAGCGATACATTGGTACTAAATTACTACATTTTGTATTATTTGTGGGCATAATACTCCGGATGGTTAGACATTATTACAGAAAAGACACCTTAGACGGTGATTAGTTGGGAGGGGTGGGTTACCACAGGAAACTTCCTCCGGTGTGCTGTAAAGCCAAATGCGTTCATAATTAAAAAGCTTCCATGTATTTGTTTCCTCATCCTTTGGTCAGTTTATCGCAAAAAAATGTCGCCAATTGGGGGTCGAAGGGCGAGGGGTTGGGGGTTGCTAACCCAAGATGAATTTATGCTACTTCTGAACTATTCTTCCAGTTATGGCTCTAAAACTCTATGTTTATGTAAAATTTATCAATTGCCATCCATTAGAACTGAAAACGCGCAAATCGTTCCAACTTATAGCGCAAAATTGGGTTTTCTGTGGAAAATTACATTTTTGCCAACTCGCGAACTTGTGGACGTCACCGTGACGCTATACTAGGTATGTTGGTACTTTCGTTAAAAGCTTCAGGTAATCATTCCTCATCCTTTCTGGTTATTTTAGCGAAAACAAATGCGAAGGTAGCACCTTCACCCGGGGTTAGGGTATGCCGTCGAAGTCGAAGGGTAAGAGGTGGTGGTTGCCACCCAAAGATATTTTGGGTAAATTTTTTTAAAATAAACTAATATAGAATATTTTTTTTTTTTTTTTTTTTTTTTTTAATTTTTTAGTTTGTCATCATTTAGTGCTAAAAACCGCATGAAAAAAAATTTTTAATGCCAAAAAAGAAAAAACATGGATTTTTTTCAAAAATTTTCCGTGGAAAATGCTAATTTTGCCGGTGCGGACTTTAGGACGTATTGGTGATGCCGCACTAGGTATGTTGGTACTATTTGGTACTTATTTGGGTTTTATCAATAGAAAGAAGAGGATCATAGCTATTCACTGGTATCAAAATAATAAGGCATCGGGTTGATATAACGAATTCTCGAGGGGGGCAACCACCCTGGGCCTGACTTTTCTAAAACTCATAGTCAATTGAAATCCCAATTTAGAAAATGACATTTTAATGGGGATTTTACATAGGGCTCAATGTAAAAATGGATCAGTTTTGGCCTATTACTCATCTAGAGTGGATTAAAGGTTCATCATATGCTTTAAAATTAAAGATGGCAATGCGTCAGCAACATATTAAGGTAACAAAAATATTTCAAATTGTTTTACCCCAAAGGTCAATCTTGATGACTCATCATTTTTGTTTTATATGTCTACTAACATATATTTTGCGAAATAAAACATATATTCTTGCTCAGTACATCCTAATGCCTAGAAATAAGTTAAAAAATGGGTTAAATTGTTGCCAGAGATGTTTTCAGAAGAAAATAGCTACTTTTTCATGCCCAAAAAACCAAGTAAAAATCAAAAATTGGGAACGTGGCCGTTTAAAGTTTATGTTTTGTACATAAATCAATGGGGGAAAATACACAATTTAAAAATTGAATAAAAATTAAAACGAAATAATATTTTTTTTTTTTGCGAATGAGGTGAAGACGAATAACAAATATGTTAGTTGGGCTATCCGAATATGTAAGAAATAAATAATTGAAAGTGTACATATTTTTCATCCAAAATGTGATGGACGTCATCAAATGACGTCATCGGGGCAATGCATCCCACTTTGTTTAAAAGGTACATCATTTTTCTGGTTGACTAGGACCATGTGAAATACCACCATGGTCAAAAGTCGGAGGGTTCTGGTGGGATGGAATGGGTAAACGGGAGACAGCTCACGGGGTACAGCTTTATGGAAATTATTCCATTTTATAGTCTGTTTTCAGGATTTTGACGGCCATTTTGAAAACCAAACGGGCCCAAGCCATTAAAACGACATTGAGAATTTAACACCAGATGAAATCTATTCCTTATGATGTCAATAAGCACTTGAAATGAAAAAACTTAGCTAAACTTCTGAGGCAGCCTGACTATTTCAAATATTTGACTTTCAAAAACATAATGGCGAACATAAAACAAAATTTGAAAAAAATAACACTGTCTGCTGTGCCAATACACGCAAGATTTTTAGAAATAATTTGCAGGTGCTGAATTAAATATTAAAAAAGAAGTTTACCAAGCTCAATCTGAGTTTTACTCAATTGTGACTGTTTGCACTCCACATGTTTGAAAAATGGCAATCATTATAAAAAGAATGGAACATTTACATGAGAAAATGTGTCATTCAGATCCTTTCATATTTTTGTATGATGGTCATTTTAATTTGGAATTTTAAAAACCTCAAAATTGAGCTTCGCAAACAATGTTTTTGTCACTTGTCAAAGAAAGCTTATTTTGATAGCCATCTTTTTTTTGAAAGAAGGTTAAAATGCAATGCATTCATAATGACACTTAATGATTAAAGTAATAATTATATCATTCGAAAATCATCAAGAAATTAAGAAACAAACAAATATATAAACACAGAGAGGGCATAAAAATCAAATTATTATACTAAAATTGTCAAAGCACGTTGAAGTGAAAGTAGCGCCATGATGGGGATTCGAACCGTGTTTAATCATACCTATAAATAACACAATACACAGCTATTCTACACTATACTTACTTTGTAGTCTGTAGGTCTTACCGCTGTACCACGCAGGACTGCTCGAAATCGGCCTGCATTTTTTAATTCACTAAATGCCTTCGTCTGGTAGTGTTTCTATTTATATATTATATATTTAAATAAATATATTAAGGGCATAGGACTTCATGTCACAGTAATACAGAGTCCTTGGACCTGGGGACGCTCAATTTCGTAATAGCTGTAATGAATCTGAGTGTCCCCCAAAATAGAGTGTCCTAGTTATACACATTAATTTGTTTCAGATACAGTATAACTTCATCGATATCTTCAGCAATAGTCCGCATAGGACAGCTAATATCAGAGAATGAGTGTCCATAGGACACCAGGTTCTAGTGAGTGAGTGTCCTACAGACATTAGGTTACAAAGATCGATGGTCCCGCGGACAACGGGTTATAGAGAGCGAGTGTCCGACGGACGGCGCGTTATAGAAAGCGAGTGTCCGACGGACAGCAGGTTTCAGAGACTGGGCGTCCGAGGGACAGACAGCAGGTTTCAGAGACTGGGCGTCCGTCCTACCGGACAATTTTATAGGTAGGACTCTCAGTTTCTTTACACCGATACACTTTCGGAATTTTGCACTCGCTGACTCGATTGCCTCTGTACGCGATAGTGTAAAAGTGACCCTAAGATCAGATGATTATTTATCATACAACGATCAGGCCCGTAATCAGTATTTTTACAGGCGGGGCTTTGCAAGTGTTTTTCGAATCAAATCGAAAAAAAAAAACATTTTTTTTCTATTTAAAACGCCATTTTTTTCTCGGCCGAGAAACCTGGTCTTTCATTCGAAAACCAGGTTTCCAAAAACAATGCCTGTCGAATTGATAAACTTGTTTTAGAAAAACCAGGTTTAACGATTTGAAAGGTAAAGTGTGTCGAAAAACTTGGTTTTTCGACCGAGGAACTTTTGTTTAAAAAACAGGATTTTCAGAAGAAAAAAAAATCCTACTTGCCATAGTCTCCTCCTTTACTTATCTGGCTTCTTGCCGTGTTTAATGGTTTCTACTTTTTGAACTTTGGGTCACACTTTCAAACTTACTTTGGAAAATCCGATGTTTGATGGTCAATTTGTTGTGATACACACAGTAGTGCCGTATCTACAAAGGTATCCGGCAACCCCACCAGGACTCTACCAAATCAACTTTTTAAACTTCGTTTGATGGTCCTAAAACACTTTTGAGATTTTAACAAAATACATTTCCCGGCACTCACACGATATTCAAGATGGCGTCAAGAATGGCCGCCAAAATATGCAAAATGCGAAACATGGCATTTCGATGCTGCTAGCATCTTCCAAAACAAGGTGGCAGCCAATATGGCTACCACATCCTTGAAAATTTACACAAAATCAGTGCAGTGATGGCCATTCTTCATTGAATAATAAATTTAATTCAAAGCATCAAAACATCCGCATAACTTATACTCCCAACCCAACCCATCACCACCACTAGTTATCATTACTTAGGTCTTCTTCATTCATCACTATCAGTGACTATGGCTTCAAAATTTCATTCGTCACTATGGCTTCAACATTTCATTCATCACTATGGCTTCTCCATTTGAGAGATGCATATCTCCACGTCCCCGCGCCGCTCACGAATCCTTAGGAGGAGTAGCTTATCAGTTCCGTGTCCTGGGTCTGCCCTTCAACCAGTCGACCGCTCTACGGACCTTGTCAAGGTGTTAACGAAGTTCTTCAGGGGAGGGGCAGGATAATCTTCGTCTATCTACATGTAGGCGATTTTCTACTCGTAGCGCCCACCGTTCAGATGCTCTCTTTTATAGAGGAGCTTCTGCACCTCATAAAGTCACTCAGTTTTATTGTCAATCATCTCGCCCTCCCAGAACCCCTATAAGTTTCTAAGGCGAGGCTAACATGTGCTTAGAAAATTTTGGAGAGTAGATCGGTCCTAGCCGGCCTGTTTGCCAGTCTCACCAAAATGGTTCCCCATGCAGACTATGTATGCGGGAATTCATATCCACATGCTTCAGGACACTCCACCCTGGTTGCTCACCCAAATGGCCATCCGGGTTCCACTGCCTCCGGCGTTGACCCGACTCAGCAGGTGGATGCGTACATACTAGTTCTAGGCGTGGCCCTTAAGAATGTAGTTGCCTCCCTGACTCTGACAGACAGTACCGCGTCAAAGTCGGCATGGGGACTTTGACCACATAAGGTCCCACCAAGTGTCGAACCGATGATCTCATGTTTAACTCATACATATCAAGTGCTCGAGCTGTGTGGGCTATCTTTCCGGCGCTGAAAAGCACTCGGTCAATCGACTATAGAAAGAAAGTGATCCGGGTACGATGCCACAACATTACGATAGTGGACAACCTCAAAAAAGTGGGGGAAGCAGGGCTGTAGCCAGGGGAGTACGGGGGTGCGACGCACCACCCCCCAAAAAAAATGACAAAGTTCCGGGTGTTTTATGATGTTGAAGGTCCGCTTAGTCATGTTGAAGTCCGCTTGTAAGTTAAAGTTTGGCGTTGACTAAATTTGTTGTTCCCAAGGGGTGTGGTGCATGGTTTATGAATGAATACGCAGCGGTTAATCACCCTATTTGCGTTACGCTGGTTGTTGTGATTCTACTGTTTGTTACTGTATTGCAACGCCTGCGATGATGCCATGACCCCCCCCCCCCCCCGCCTTCCAGAAGTGGAGACGACGGTGAAAAAAATTGGTCAACCGGCGAGGCGAGCAGGCCGCGGGCCGAAAAAAAAAATTTGTTTGTTGGATGCGCAAAAGTCCATTCTTGCCCCCCCAAATCGACCCCCACATAAATCTGGCTACGGGCTGGTGTGAGACAAGGATCCCCAGTGTCTCAAACGTTAAACGCAATTTTAACTCGCAAAAATACATCAAACTTAACTAGTACGGCTAGTTAAGAAGTGTTAAAGGATGTGGGCACGGATTCATCACACGGTGCAATGACAACAGCAATGCGCATACCATTCGCGCCATGTTGTGTAGCCACCTTAAACGTTACGGAAAGCCATGATACACTTTGGGCGCTTTGGAAGCACAAGTGTATCAATTTCTTCTTATCCCTAGATAAGGAAGCTTTATCTCCAAATCGCACTCCGTTAAACTGGAGATAAACAAGCTGAACCCCAAATAACGCGTCCTAGTCTGCGGGTAAAAAAGATGAACCCAAAATAACGGCCTTTATCTACAGTTATCGAAAGCTATCTCGAGCAAGAAAGCTGAGCCCTAAATAACGGTCTATCTGGTTAACAAAGCTGAACCCAAAAAACGGTCCTTTTCTAGGGTTATACAAAAGCCGAAACCCAAATAACGGTCCTTATTCTCTAGAAACAAAGGCCTGAATCCCCCACATACACCGGTCCTGATTCTGGGGTTAACAAAAAGCTTATATCTAAATAAGAAGCATTATCTAGGGATAAGGCCAATTATATCCAAATAAAGCTCATTGTAACTCAAGATAACAAAGCTGAACCCCAATAGACGATCCTTATCTGGGTGTTAACAAACTGAACCCAAATAACGGTCGTTTTTTGGGGTAAGCTTTGTTATCTCCGAAAGGGGCCCGTGTTATTTGGGGTTCAGATTTGTTATCTCGAGATAAGCTTTTTGTTAGCTCTATATAGGACCCCCCCCCCTGCGGTTTGGGGTTTTAATGAATTGGCCCGATGTGTTTTCCGTCATGTCGTAGAGGCGACTAAAAGGGGCCCCCGGTCGGGTTCGGGGTGAAGAATGGATCCGCTGTTTTTCCATGCATGTCGTAAGAGGCGCCTAAATGGGACACTCGCCATGAAACCGGACTGCTTGCGCCAACATGAATATTGGTTGAACTTTGTATATCGTTGAACTGTTGTATTAGATCATCTGAGATTGTTTTTTAATTTATGTATTGATAAATTGTTTGTTTTTTGTGTTTTTGTTTTAATTGTTAGATTATGATCACCCTGTACCATGTAATTGATGTGGTTATGAATAGCTTAAAACATAACCATGGTTTTTTATAAAATCATGGGAGGTTTAAGTTGATCCCCCTAACAGAAATTTTAGTATGGAGGTGGTTTTGTATTTTTGTTTAATTCCCTGCGGGTTCGGGGTAAGGAATGGCCCGATGTGTTTCCCTGCATGTCGTAAAGCGACTAAAAGGGAAACTTGTTTGCCGTGAGTTGCGACTCTGTGTCGGAGGAGGAGAGGATCCGGGCAGTTGAGGTGAAGCATGTGCTGCGGTGCAGTTGAATCAACACCTGCTTTGGGGCCTCAATTCTCCTAGACGAGAGTGTGTTTCAGTCGGATTCAACGCAACCTCTGGTGGGCTGCTTTGCCTCTAAAGACTCCATTATGCTGATGATGTTTATTGGAGACATAGTGGGTACTGTATGTACCCTTGTTACGTAATGGCGTCCTGGGCCTTTAGCAGCGCTGCTTAGCATGTCAATTGGGGAGGCGCCTTTTTTTTTTTCTTCTTTTTTTTTTGGTTTCCCTTGAAGTAATATCTCCGGGGTATCCTTGGCATAAGTGAGTGAGGAAGTGCAACTACATGTTTGGTCCCCTGGTTGGGCTCCGTGGTGGGTGGGGAGCTCTGGAGAGGAATCTCAATACTTTTCATTATTAATTCTCAACAACAAGACCTTGACAAAAAATCCTGGGTTAAACGTAAAGATATTGCGTCCGATCCTGTAGTTGGGATTATGTGGCACGCACTTTTAGTGATTGAGCATTGTGATAACAAACCCTAGCAAAAATCTTTCCCCTTTTGCTGTAAGCGGGTATTGAATGCATTGCTGGCAATGTGAAATATTTAAGAAACTCAGTCCTGGGATGTTTGGTGGAGGTGTTTGACCCGGAAGATTCAGTCGATACCTCAAAAGACGACCAGGCTTCCCAAGTCCAGTTAGTAGTTCACTCCTCATAGAACTCTTAACTCTAAGAGGTGTAATTAAATGCCATGATATTAAGAAATTGTTCTTATAAAATTTTGAGTGGGGTTGGCATCTCAAAATGTCACCCATATTCACAGAATTATGATTGAAGCAATAGAGGGAAAAAAAATCAGTACGGGTAAGTTTATACTTACCTCAATGCGCACTTTACCCAATCAGTAAAGTGGATTACCTTCAGGTGCAAGTAGAGGATTACCTCCCTATCCCTACAAATGTGTTTAAATTCAACGTTTTGCCACTTTAAGAACGTATTGTGAAGTCATAATTTGTGAAAAGTGTGGCAAAGAGGCCACAAGGAATACAAATTGTAAGGAACTGCTAAATGTGTGAATTGCAGTGGTAATCACTCGGCAAATTTTAGATCCTGGCCTGATTGTAAAAGAAAAAGAAATCCAAAAATTAAAGTGACATGTGAAAGACTTATAAAAAGGTCAGAGATACTCTTCGTTCTCATGTTACCGGATCAACAGATTATGACTGATGTTGTAAAGTGAGCAAAAATCAATTTCTTCTAGACCATTTCCCCAAACAGATCTTGTTTTGGCATAATGATTTGCCCATCCCTCAACAGTAGTTAAATTGTAGGAAAAAGACAGTGATAAGAATTTGCAACTAGAGACTTGGCCTATAGATCTTCGTATTCTTTCTAGAGATCCTGTAAAGAAACAATCAAGTTCCATCTAAGGTGACAGACGTTCAGGCATCTACTAAACGCCGAAGTAGATCTGCAGAAAAGAAAGTAGACTTCAAAATAAAAACTGGAGGAACTTATAAAGGTCAACCTAGTTCTCTCATCAAGAAACTAGGTAAATCCCCAAACAATGAAAACCGCCTAATTCTGACCGTCAAAGATCAGTAATACTAAAACATTCTCAATCATAAGAATTTCCAAGGGATCAAGGGACCTATTCAGCTTTATAACAAGTTTGATGCACTTTGTCAGGTGATGAGAGGGCATGACTTTTGTGTCCCATGAAACACCTGAAAATTAAAGTGATGGGTAAGGAAGAGGTCCTCTAATTCTGTTAAAAAGGTGACACTTCTAATAATGTGCCAAGTCTGCAATGGAATTGGCAGATGGCTTAGACCCAATTATGAATAAGTAAATGCTTATAACGGACCATAACCCATCCTTTCTTGTGGTCTTCAAGAAACTCGTCTTAAAGACCGTGATTCTAATTAAGTTGGTTTTAAGGGTAAGATTCTTATAACAAAACAACTGTTTCCCCAGTGGATACTGAGAGCTATTGGATGGTCATCTATACTGATTAAGGGGGGAGTCCCTCATTCTGTCATACAACTTATAACCATTTGGAGCATTTTGCTGTTAAAGTCACCCGCACAATAACTTTTGTTCTTTGTTTTACATTGCAGCAAAGATAAATTAGGTTTGATGAAATTGTGATTTTGATTGGTTCAACTTCCTCTCCCTTCCACTTTTGGTAGTGACTTCAATGACCATACGTTAAATTTGGGGTTGCAGGATACCAATCGGTTGGGTGTCATTGTAGAATCGTATTTGGAGAAATAAGATTCTAGTACTTTCAATCCATTCTGCGACTGGAACTCCATCAGCTATGATTTATCAATTTGTTCCCCTACTATTTTATGGAGCCTTGTTTGTGGGGAGTTTCATGATATCAGTGTGGTAGGGATCATCTTCCAATCTTAATAATATTAATAAGCAAGCGCTGAACAAGGAAGCCAATCAGGTAAGCGCTCGACTCCGTGTATGCTAATCCATTCGTATAGGCGTGCGTTCGAGCCAGTGAGATTCAGCTATCTTGTAAGTTCCCGTGGACAAGAAAGTAGCCGCTATTTGTCTCGTTTTACCCATGCGATATTTGGGAAGCTGATCCCGGCTGCGATGGTTAACTCGATGTATGTTTGCTGTAAAGGGAAAGCGCTGATCCTGATCTTCTGCATCCCTTGAAATGATGCTAAATGGTTATGGTATGTTTTGGGCCACAGTGAGCAGCGACCATTTGTGGAAAGCGCTTAGAGGCCAATAGCATAAGGCTCATATAAAATTCTCTGCTATTATTATTATTATTTAAGAGCGATTCCTAATGGCACGTTATAAGGCCAACTGGCCAATGTTTAATGATAGCCTGTTTAGCTTTAATAATAGGCGAAGCTTTTGTTTTACATTGGATAGATCCTTTCGCTTCCCTGACATTTTGATTGATATAGCCAATAATCAATTCCATAGTCTTCTTCAAAAGCCTTATATAAACCTAAGCAGGGGTTTTTATCTGAATGTAAGTCGCTATTGATTTTCGCAAAAGTGCATTAACAGTGTTTTTAAAAAGCGACCAGCAAGAACAACTTAATAAAATATCAAAGAGCCCGTGCTAAGCTCTGTCTCATTAATTTAAAAAAGTAAACGGGAGTCTTGGAGGCAATATGTACCCAAGTTAAATTCTAGAACTCCTGTTAAAAGCTTGGATATGGTTAGGAAAATTACTGGGAAACAGTTGAATAATAACACTTTTCATCTAGATAAATATGATGGTAGTAAATGTACAAGAGCTCAGGATATTGCCAATCTATTGGCAGATGAATTTGAACACCATTCTTTCAAGCAATCTTATACTCACCATTTCAAAGATTTAAAAATACTGCTGAAAAACAGAAATTAGATTGTTCATCAATATGCAGAGGAGTATAATAGTTCATTTATCATGTAGAGCTTAATGGACTTCGCTTAGTAATGTCATGATACTGCTACGGGACCAGATGAAATCCATTACATTTCTTAATGCAGCTGTCCACAAAAATCCCTTCTTGTATTGCTTGATATTTTCAATATATTTGGAGTCTGGAATGTTCCGCAATGTATGCGTAAGCTACAATTATTCCTGTTCCGAGCAGGGAAAGATGCGACAGGCACAATTATCGTCCATATCCCTTACAACTGTTTATGTAAAACCATGGAAAGGATGATTAATCTCGTCTGTTTGGTTATTGAAAGTAGGACTGATATATAAGTGTCAAAGTGGTTTCCGGCAGGGCCGTAGTACTATTAACCAACTTGTTCGGCTTGAATCTTTTACTGTATAGATTTGGGACATCATGTTGTGTCGTATTCTTTGATCTGGAGAAGGCCTAGTGATATCCTTGGAAATATGGTATTTTGAGGATTTGCATATTAGGACTTAGAGGTAAATTGCCTTTGTTTATTAATAATTTTTGACAGATCGTGTTTTAGGGTTCGTTGTGGAACAGTCTTATCATGAAATTCATAATAAAGAGATGGGTGTTCCACAGCGTAGTATTATCGTCGGTTACTCTATTCGTTGGAAATTAATAGTATTGCCAAAGTGGTCAATGCAGTAATGGAGAGGGCACTGTTTTAGATGATTTCTCTATTTCCTATCCTTCATCAAATATGGGCTTCTAAGAATGACAATGCAAATTGGCCTGAATAAGATTCCACAGTGGGCAGATGAAAATGGGTTTCCGTTTCTCTAAAAACTAAAACTTTTGTATTCATTTTTGCACAGACTCTTCACCTTGGAAACCCAGAATTAAAATTGAAAGGTTCTCCTATTCCTGTCGTTTCACAGACTAACTTCTTGGCTTAAATTTGACAGAAAATTGAACTTCAAAGCTTATATTGACTACTTGTGGAAGAGATGTCAAAAAGGCTGAATCTTTTAAAGTAGGTTCTAAGATGGAACCTGGGGGTTGCTACGTCTCAGTTTTGCGTCGCCTTATTGATCACTTGTGAGATCAAATTGGATTATGGTTTTGCATTGTTTTAGTTCTGCTCTTAAGTCATATTTGAAAAAGCTTGAACCTATTCAGAATCAAGGTCTTCGACTATGCGGGGTGCTTTTCGTACCTCTTCTATGCAAAGCTTATATTCCGAAGCTAATGAGCCTCCATTACAATCTAAGATGGGAAAAATTAGCTCTTCAATATGCTCTAAAACTTAAAAGTAAAGCTGATATCCCAACACATAAGAGCACCTTTTCGCCTAAATTGACAACTTCTATACTAGGAAGCCTAATGCTATTCCATCTTTGGATCCTTATAAAGATGATTTTCACAGTTGTCCTAATGCTGATAACTTTGCTTCATTTGGAATTTTCCTATTAGTAATCCTTGGACAAATGTTGAACTTGATATGGACCTAACTTATGTCGAATATAAGAAGGTCTACCTGATGATCTTGTTTTTTCAAGCTAATTTGTATGATCTTATGCATAAATATCATCAACACGATCTAAATTTAATACAGATGGTCTAATCGTTTTGGAAAGCCTGCTGCGCTTTTGAAGTCTGCGTGATCATCGTCAGATTTTAGTTCCTGATAATGCCTTCTAATTTTCACTGCCGAATTGCGGGGACTTAAGTTGGCCTTAGAATTATCTGAAATTCAATTCATTATATTTACTTATTCACTATCTAGTCTGATGGCCTTTGAAAGGCAGAGAATGTCGTCCTCCCTATATTGCTGAGTTGTTGGAAGTCTTCTTTCAATTTGTCTCAATTGAATAAATCCGTTGTTTTTAGCTTGGGATCCGAGTCACATTGGGATTTCAAGTCAATGAAAAGGTTGATGTATTGGCGAAAGAAGCCCTTATATGAATATAACAATACTGGATCCCTTTACAGATTTTAAGGCTTAGTTAATAGCTATATCAGAATAGGTGGCAAATGTGTGGGATTCAATTCCTAATAATAAATGCCTGCCTTTCAAGCCACTGTTTGAGCTGTTGGTAGTTCAGTTTTGATTGGACGAAGGGACAGATTGTATTAGCGCGATGTAAAATTGTCATACTTATATGACCCATAGTTATTTGTTTAGAGGGGAGCCAGTCCCTCGGTTTCATCCTTGTGATTGTGCTCTTTCTGTAACTTGTTTACTTGACTGCGTTGATTATGCGCTTTATTCGTAGAATATTACAGTGTCCCAGAATTTGAAACAATTATTTTAAGAAGTTAGGCCGCTTCAGGTGGATTAATTTCACGAAGGAGGCTGATTTATTTAAATATTTTTAACTTTTTTAAATGTTATGAATGGAATTTAACGTGGTGTAGTTAATAAGGTTTAATTGTTGTTTTTTAAATTAACGTAATGACACGATATAACCAATTGTGTTGAGTTGTCGTTAAACGTTAATACCCACGTCACTCCTCAACTATAATAAGGACCGTTATTTGGGTTCAGTTTTGTTAACCCTAGATAAGGGCCGTTTTTTTTTGGGGTTAAGCTTTTGTTACCCCAGATTAAGACCGTGATTTCGGGTTCAGCTTCAATGGCTTAACCCTAGATAAGGAGTGTACGCAATAGTGCGTTATTTGGGGTTCAGCTTTCCTTATCTGAATAGGGTGCCTTTCTCGAGAAGAAGTATCCCGAGATAAACTTTGTTAACCCCCAGATAAGGGTCGTTGTTTTTTGGGGTTCATCTCTGTTTATCTCCAGATAATCTTTTGATTTAACTTAAAGATAAGTGCGTTATTGGGGTTCAGCTTTGTTAACCCTAGATAACGAGCGTTATTTGGGGTTCAGCTTTTGTTATCTCCAGATAACGAGCGTATCTTCAGTTACGGAGTGTTATTTGGAGATTAAGGCTATGGAAGCACCAGTGTATCACTTTCTTCTTATTCCCAGATAAGGAAGCCTTACAAGGAAGGCTTACTAGTCCCCCTGACTAGGATTATGTATGTTTTCCCGCGCGGCGAAAGCGTTGCACATGCGTGGCCATTCAAAATGGCCACCATTGTTTTTATGAAACATTGCCATTGTAATTTCTTTATAAATAGGAAATTTATCCCGCACCAAACGAAATAAAGTTCTACCTTCCCTATAAAGTGGGTTTAAACATTTAAGTGTCCAAGATGGCCGCGGAAGGAGGCGCATTTTATTAAATGTACTAAAATTGGCAAATTGTTGGGGTAAGAATGTGAGTGATAATTTGAGAGCACCAAAAAGGGAATTAATGGCAATTGTATTTCACGGACATGATCTTAACTTATGCTGGCGGTGGTTATACCAGCTCCATGGGACAAGAATCAAGAAGAAAAGCACCCCTGCACATCTTTTTCGACATAATAAGGCGAAAGCGCTATGGTTGGAGGTTAAAAACTAAAACAGTGACGTGATATTTACATCATGTCAAAAATTAAGCCTTGGTTTCTGAATACCGTTTAGAGCTTTCGATTTGGTTGTTGTAATCCAGGGATATGGCTAATATTCTACGGGAGGGTGAAATACCAATTCTGCCACTTTTCACTGAATGGGATAACTTAACACAATCGAATCATAGGACATGTTATTGATTCGAAGGAATTCACCCATCACACAATAATAATGCTTTATGTTTTTCTTGTAACTTCATATCAATGTTTCTTTTTCTAAGTAAAAATAACTTCATAAATAAGTAAAGAACACGAAAATAGAGCACACTCAGCTGGAAACATTAGACATAATCAAACAATAATTATGTACATCTTGCCTATATAATACACATTTTTTAAGAATTTTGGAAATGAACTTCTATTCTTGAAGCAAATTCTATTCTTTGAAAAGTGGCACAATTGGTATCGCACCCTCTCTTGAAATATTAGCCATATCTCTGGATTGCAACAACCAAATCGGATGCTGTAAACGGTATTCAAAAGCCAAGACTTTATTTGCGATGTGATGTAAATATTACGTCACTATTTTTATTGTTTTTATCTCGAACGAGGGCGCTTTTGCCTTGCACCATTTTTGTGTGGACACCATGTAGTCAACACGATTTGTCGATGAGAAGGAAGATGAGTTATCTCTCGATGAAAACAAGCAAATGAGATGAAATAAAAATTGTTGGAAAGCCTGATCTTTGTTCTTTAATGCGATGTACAAAACGACTTACTTATATTGAGATTTAATATTGAAAAATATCGCTTTTCGATTGTACCATTTTAAGAGACAGGCTGTACTTTCTGTTTAACTTAAAGTAAGCAAGCAAGTGGTTTAAAATATTTAAACGCGGTTTGCTTATTCAACGTAATTTGAAATAACGGCGATTTTAAGCTAACATAACGTCTAGCTAAACAAGGTTCTGGTTCCGGCCGGGCCTCCGTGTTAAAATAGTATGTCCAAATGAGACCTTCTAGACTTGATTTAAAAGGCTTATGATTTTTTGCGCAACGAAACGAAACAGATTTTTAAGGTGGGAAGAGGGGTAATTTTAGGAAAAAATTGTAAACACTGGAAAGATGCAAATGTGATTGCAACTAATGTCATGTTGACTCAAAAACTTAGTGAAAGTATTTCAGAAGAATCTTACAGTTTATTTAAATTCAAATTGTACAAAGAAAATCTGTTTCGCAAAATATCAGGTCCTATATAGGAGGTGATATTTTGCGAACAGATTTCATAAGCAATAAATAACTACATCAGCTGTACCCTCATACAAACAGTCATCCAAATGAAATGTATTTGACTAAAAGACGTAAAACATCAAATCTTTTTAGTGGAATCCTGCCAACAAAATCTGTTTCGCAAAATATCACCTCCTATATAGGACCTGATATTTTGCGAAACGGATTTCATAAGCACTAAATGACTACATCATGCAGCTGTACTATCATGCAAACAATCGTTTAAATGAAAGGTATTTGACGAAGAAGAAGCATTGCACAAGTCAAAACATCAAATCTTTCAGTTGAAATCTACCAACAAAATATGTTTCGCAAAATATCTCCTATATAGGACCTGATATTTTGCGAACAGATTTCATAAGTACTCGGTGAAGGTGAATACATGAACTGTTACTCTCATGCAAACAATCATTAAAGAAAGAAACATTAGACGAAAAAGAGAAGCACTGCCAAGTCAAACTTCAAATATATCAGTGGAAATATACCAACAAAATCTGTTAACATCGCCATTGGTTTAACAGTAACAAGCTAAATCTTGACGAAAATTCTGAATTTTTTATACGTTTTCAAGGAATATTTCTATTCCAAAACCGTCGGAGCTGAAGATTCAACTCCATTGTAAGTCGTTTCTTAATTGTTGGGAATAACGGACGAGGTAGTCATATGTGAGTCGTGCAAACACACCATGACCGACCAACATCAAGGACGGGACACGACGAGTATCACACACGCACAGTATTGTGTCATTGAATTTTCGCGCCGTCGTATGTACTGGAAAGCAAAAAAACAAGGCTTATGGCTGATCAAAACAAGTGTGCATATATCAGACAATACGCGGCGCGCGACTGCGAGATCCGACTTGTGATTTGTTTCCACGTACACAGGTATATGTGAGAGCTAAGAATATTGAGGTAGCTGATGCCGTTGTCCTGAAATGTGCTAACAAGGATTAAAGGTGAGTCAAAAGTGAAACCAGGAACCATATTCTCAGTAACACAGTTATTTCATGATTAGTCAAATGGTTTGTAATGTTGCACCAAGAGGGTCAAGGCAATCGTTAGTGAGGTACCATAGAGATACAGGAAATCGTTCTATATGTTGATTATGCAAAGAAAACAAATATGACAAAAACGAGCAAGCTGATCAGATTGAGTATCCCGATATTACCAACAAAGTGTTACCGAAGAAAATATTGAGCAGTGGGGGATACTTTTGCTAAACGTGATCTGAGGTGGGGACAAGGTTAAGTGGTCCATGTATTGCAGAATACAGTTATGATATAAATTCCAGACCAAAGAGAATCGAGACATTTCATAGATAGTCAGTAGTATAATTACCCAGGCAGCCATTGTAAAGACATATCAGTGATTTGCTAAATCAGCAAATTGAAAAAAAATCATCAAAAATCAGATTTTTGCATGTTTTGTAACAAGTACAGTATCCTAACATACCCCTGCAAATGTAAGACCAGAAGCAACCAATAAGGACAGAATCGGAAGATTTTAGTCATTATGTCCGCTCGGACACTTACTACAACACGTAATGAATGGAGAATCGGATCTTGGAATGTGACCCTGACGTTTTCTTCCTTTTCTGTCAATCTATAGCTGGAAAGAAAGGTAACTTATGAGATTCTACAGATTACTTCACTTGAAAGCTAATCCTGCCAAATTAAAATATTTTTAAAATCACTGATGTGTCTTTAACTGTGCAATCTTCAAGGGGGAACTTATGCACACCTGCATAAGACTGTCCTGAAAAAACCAAGCCCAAGTGTGTTATGCTTGCGGAGAGGTAGGACATTCAAAGCATACATGTCCTACTGTGGCTGATAGGAGACAGATGCGTTGCTACAGATGTCAACAACCTGGTCATATGGCCAAAAATTGCACATTAGAAAGAACAAAATTCGTCGGCCAAGAAGGTATACAAAGTGAAGCACCTGCGAAATCAGGAGGAGTCAATCAAAGTGATATGACAAATCCACTCAGAGTGGTAGAGGACCTCATTGATCATTGTCTCAGCCCGTCGAGAGGACCAAATTCACCAGAAATTCTCAAAGAGGTAGAAACGTACCTATATCAAGTAAGAAACAATCTTCTGAAGATTAATGAGAAAGACTCCGATGAAGCTGAAACTACTGGCTCATCCGAGGCACCATCTACCAGCCATAGAGAAGCTGTACAGAAAACAGCAACTCCGAGTGCCAACGCCAAAACGCTGAAACAAACAACATTAACTGGAGAAAAATGTGATAACAATGAAAGGCAACCACCAATGTCGCAAAAGCTGGAAAAAAAGAAAAATCAAAAAGGAAGAAAAACGCAATTTCTCCTCAAACAGGAAACTTAAACACTGCAAACAAAAAAGGTCGTCTGACCTTGCCTGTCGAAACCGACAATGAAGATCTTTTTTCTGAGGAAAGAAATGCAACAAAAAATGATAAAGACACTAACTCTCATCAGAAAGACCTAGCTTCATATTTTTAAAAATAACTTTTCTGTGACTAGGATCTTTAATAATTATATAAAAATTCAGAGTTTGCACCACAAATAAACCCTCAAAAATGCTATGAAATTGGTTAAGTTGAGTACTACAAATTTCGATCATTCACTAAAATAATGAACTGTTCACAATCACTCAATTTAGTCATAATTAAAGTTCGTGGCTTGAGAAACAAGAAAAAACGTTATTCAGTATTTAAATGGATAAAAAAACAAAAATGCGACATTATTTTTATCCAAGAGGCGTATTGTATTGAAAAGATGTAAACAAATGGAAACGTGAATGGGGTGGTGAATTATATGCTGTTTGTGATAGTGTAAATAGCAAAGGCTTAATTGCACTTATTTCCCCCCAATGTCAGGTTAAAATACGTGATGTAGTTAAAAAGAATAATAGATACATGTGTGTTAAAATAGAATTCGAAAATGAATTGTGGAATGTATATGGTCCAAACAATGAAAAAGAAAAAGGTGTTTTCTTGAGCTGTTTAGAACATTTGGTAAATGAATATGGTTCAGAGGGCTATAATATATTATTAGGTGGTGATTTTAATATTGATATGGATAAAATAAGTAATGTTAAATCAGAAATGTCATTGAGAACCCTACTGAGCAATAATAATATATGTGACGCATGGAAGAAAAAACACCCATGAGATAAAAGATTTACGTGGCAAAGAATGAATCCTAAATGTAACTCTACTTTAGACTATTGGTTTGCACCGATATTGTTGGAAAATGCTATAATAAGTTCCCAAATTATAACAGCACCACGAACTGATCATTTGGCAGTTAAATGCTAGTAATTTCAAAAAAGGAAAAGGTATTTGGAAATTCAACAACAGTCTTTTGAAAGATTGTAGGTACACTACTGCTATAATTGATATGATTGATCAGAAGTATGAGGAATATAAAACATCCTTAATAGTAGAATATGGGATCTTATAAAAATCAGATTCGAAGTTTTACTATTTCATATTGTTCAAGGAAAAATAAGAAATTCGATGGTCTCAGTGATTTAGAAAGAAAACTAGAAGATGTTAAGACTGAGTTATGTGAAAATGATTCAAATGAAAATCATGCCAAATACGTTCAAGCAAAATTAAATCTGGAACTGGCCTGGCAAAATATAACAGAAGGGGCAAAAATAAGGTCTAAAGAGAAATGGATACAGGGAGGAGAAAAGAATACCAAGTATTTTCTGAATTTAGAGAAAAAATGCTGTAGCTAAAACAATAACAACATTAAAAAGAAACGATGGGAGTATTATAAGAGATAATGACGACCTATTAGAAGAACAAGTAAACTATTATAAACAACTGTACGGAGAAGATGAGGTTATTGATCCAATGTTGTATCAAAACTTAAAGGCTGGAATTAACTTAAAGAAATTGAGTAATGAAGAAAAAAATCAATGTGAAGGAAAGCTCAATGTGAAGGAATGCGAAGATGCTTTGAAAGAAATGCAAAATAGCAAAAGCCCTGGATATGATGGACTATTAAACAGTCGAGTTCTATAAATATTTTTGGTTGAACATAAGTCATTTGGTTGTATGTTCCTTAAATGAAGGTTTTGATAATTGGATAATGGCGTCGAGCCATAGAAAAGGTATCATTGCATTAATACACAAAGGGAAGGAACTACCAAGAGATAATTTATCAAATTGGAGACCTATTACTTTGACAAATGTTGACTACAAAATAGCCACAAAAACCTTAGCAAAACGACTTCAAAAAGTTATTTCATCAATTATTGATTCTGATCAGACTGGTTACATAAAAGGGAGATACATAGGTGAAAACGTGAGATTGGTTGAAGATGTGATAGGATACACCAAAAAGAGAAACATCCCAGGTGCTCTGCTATTTTTAGATTTTAGTAAGGCATTTGATAGCATTAATCGAAAATATCTGGTAAATGCGTTCAAAGAACATAATTTTGGGAATGATTTTATAAAATGGATTGAAACAATTTACAAAGATACTTCAAGTTGCATTGTACAAAATGGGAATGTTTCTAATTTCTTCGTGATAGAAAAAGGTGTTAGACAAGGATGCCCTCTATCGGCTTTGTTATTCATAATTGCAATTGAAAGTTTAGCATGTAAAATAAGACAATGCAATCGTATAAGAGGTATTAACAGTCAAATTCTGAAAGAACCAGGCAGGTCGAGGAGAATGAGGGTCAACAGATTTCATTCAGGTCTTAAGGTTTTAGTAAGTGCCCAAAGTTATGCATATCCACAATATTTTAAAAATCTCATGATCCCCCTGCTGTGAGATACAGGACCCCCCTAAAATAGGGCCTATGGCCCCCTTTTTCAGTTTGTAAAATACCAATATTATGGCATTTTCAGGACATTAAAAATAAAGGAAGACTAATTTCAATCATAAGCATACTTGGCAGATGTTAAGTCCATATATTTATCTTTAAGAATATAAAATAAAAAGAAGCATTTTTTTGTAAATTGTAACACAATTTACCAAGAGGGTGGTTAGCCATCCCCTTGGAAATTCCTTATAAAGCACCATATACTTAGGATTTTGATACAGGTGGATGGCTATGGTCCTCTTCTTCCATTGATACCAAAATAAGTACAAACATACCTAGTAATGAGGGTCACAATGATTTCATAAGTCTGCGAGTAGGAAAAATTGTCAGTTTCCACAGATACAGTGTATAATAGGCGAAAATCCTATTTTGCACCAAAAAGGTAGGAATGTTGGATTATAATGCAGTTTTAGGCTCTAAAAGATGGTAAATTACTAGTTTTATGAAACAGAGTTTAGAGCTGCTATACTGTGCAGAATATTGTTTTAATTTTCCATGCAATTATTCAACGGCTTACGTTTAACGACTTACCCTAACCACGGTGAAGGTGCTATCGGTGCTACCTTCACTCTTTCGCTAAAATTACTAGAAAGGGCACAATGTAATTATGCTAAAAATTAATAATTACCTGGATGCTCTTAACAAACACAACAGAGGAAAGTTTGCTGAGGAGGTGGTAAACCCCTCCCCAACCCCCCAACCTCCAACCCCCATCCCGGTAAGATAGGGGCTAATCGTACTCTTGTGCGTGGACTTGGTAAGGAATGGTTGCATTTGAATTAATGGTACATTATTTGGCTCCATGATAATGAATCTTGACAAAACACACACACCTGTCTTCTGTTGAAATTCCTTGGTCTATGCAACACAAGATCATAGCAAGGATGAATTGTTATCGTAATGATAGAAAAGTTATTTTACCATCACCAAATAGAAAGTGATAAGTAATGAGTGAAGTGACAGATAGGTATTTATGTATATATTCACATGGGTAGGGGTGTGGGGCAAAAAGAGATGAAGATCTGTTTTGCTCATGGTTAAAAATAGGTAGTAGATTGTGTGCAAGTTAAACCCAAAACGCTTTGGAAGATAGAAAGCTTTTGTAAGGACCCAGTGAGGGGCTGATCTGGTATTTATGCTGGGAAGACCTTTGTTTACCTTGGATTTGGAACCTCGAGTGGTATTAGGAAGCTTATGTTGGTGTGCTGGATTGATTGGGCATCAAAGTTAATTGAGTATGGAGCAAAGTGTGGAAGAGGGAGTGAAGGGAATGTAAATGGGTAGAACTTTTTTTCATGTTTCAGCTAGCAATATAATCATCTCTAAATACTGAAATAAAGAAGGGATATACCCATTTTAGGTCTTATCTTTGAGTTACAATTCCTACGTCCCAAAAATCTGGCAGCTTGTTACATGGTTGGAAAGATTTTTGGTCATTTTTTTGTCTGTTTTACACATTAGTTTTTTTGTTTTCACATTGAAGAGAACAAGGCTAATGCAAACTGGAAATACTACGCCATATTTGACTAGCCACTGCCTGCACTACCTCGATTAAGTAGCATATACCAATTGATTGATTGTAGAACACCTACTGAGAATGTTTCAAAAGTTTATTGGCTAAAACAGTAGAAAAAAACCCAAAACCTAATTTTGAATTACACTGCTTTCACACTATCACCCTTTAGAAAATCTGCATGAATTACATAAAGACAACGGGCATATTGTCACATCAGGTGTATTTATTACATTGGGAAACCTTCCAATCTTCTTTACTACTAAAAATGCGATCGTCTTCTGTCTTCCGACTGGCCATGGGTAATATTTGCATCAAGGGAGGAAAGGACATCGACGTTTGTTGTCAGGATTTCACAGAGTGATCCAAAAGGTCACAGGTCATTAGAGGTCATTAGATCCATTCCAAGAATGCCCATACTAAAATATGGGATCTGTCAGCGAGTCCTGTCCGGCTATGCGTTTCGTTATGCTTTGAGCTTTGGGCTGAAAGTTTATATGTGGAAGGGGAGGACTAGATGTATCTAGAGGTCAGTTTTTGGCATAGAAATTCCATAGACACGAAATTTGGTCAAACTGGTACGTCCCTGAGCACAGATCAAATTCTGAGGGGTCAGTAGTTCCCACACTAGGTTCCAAAGGTCACCATGGGGCGATTGCACGAGTAAAAAATGATTTGGATCCAAAAAAAATAAGGGCGCACTTTTCACCCATAGTAATGTCCTCGTGTCTCTTTAATTATTATCATCATCGTATTACAACAATGCCAGCTTACAGCACACAAATGAAGTAGCAGTTTCTTAACTTTTCAATTCACGAATATTTTTGCAACAGCAGTTTTATACAATTTTTTGTAAATTAAATCAGCATGTATGAGAAGCCGGGATTGTACATTTGTAACATTTTCACACTGGGTCAACAAGAAGCAGAACGCATTGCAGTATAACATACCCTTTGCGTGTTTACATTACTGTGCAGCAAAGATACGGACATTCCCCATATCATTTGAAGCTTTACAACAATAAATATTACTTTGGCCTATTTGCAAAAAACTAACCAGAAAAATACCGCATTCTCCAATGCAGGTTTGGTCTCACGTTGCAATTTGTGAAAGAGGACAAGGGTCAAATGTGGTCCCAAGGGTCACATGCGTCTCATCAATATGTGGTACACTACTCAAGAACCCGAATGTATGCAAGTGTCATTAAAATCGATCGACATATGTGAAAACACTAACAATTTATAAATCTGACTCATTTTGGGGTCATGGGCCTCAAATGACCTCTAGATGACCTTTGAACCCACTCGTGAGAAAGGTAACTGACAACTGTTGGGCACTACCCAGGTCCATTACATGCATGTGGCCATGACATGGTGCAATGTGTTGAAACAGTGGGCGAATCATGTTTAGGGTTAACATTTGGGTTACCATATTTTACCCACAGGCACAACACACACAGACACAACACAAGACACACTACCAAAGCAATCCAATGCCCTCTTGTGCACGACACAAAAAGGCTCCAAACTAAGTAAATTCGGCTTATATGGGGTTCAAAAATTTTTTCCTTGAAATTTGTTTTCCCGTGTCATGAAAGATTGCAGGTCCGTGTAACTAAGTGGTGAACCGTTGGTCCATCCGTCCATTGTATTCCCCCGCCATTGTGTGCTGTACGATCCTTTGTTTCTTTCTGCACTTTTGTACCTCATGGTTTATTCCGGGTGGGTTAGGTGTTTCATAGGATTTGTTATGGGGACTCTCAGATTTGCTACATAAGGAAATTTTTTTAAAATTTCAATAGAACAAATCCTGGGTCATTTCCACAATCTCAGACATTTTCCGTATGTCCTGACTTTTGTCACAACAGCAACTATGAATTGGACAACTGGCATGAAATGACAAAGACAAAGGACTATTATGAAAAAACATATATTAAAAAACTGTGAACATATATGAAAATTCATTGTTGTACTCTATATTTGTTAAATGTATGAAACTTACTGATGTGATTGTTGGAAGATATTGCACTTGCTGTTTCTTCATAATATCCAGCAATTTTTGCTTAATTAATACAACAGACCAGTCGATTCTTTATTAGTTTGTTTGCAAGCACCCCCATATAATTCATAGGAATATCCCTATAACATACACGTTTTTTAAATGATGCAACAATAGCAGGAAGTCCAATATGTAGTTATTAATGAAACTGATACTGTTTGTCATGAACTTATGAAGTAAATTACCTTTACACCAAATGCCAATTTTTTAGGATTTTGTTGAAATACACTTTATTTTTGGTCATGTACGTAAAATACAAGACGGCTCCATATTTTGAATGCATTTTTGTAATAAGCAAGAGTGAGGTAATACGTGGTAAAAATAATAAAAATTAAAAGATATAAAGTTTTGAAATTTTTCTTTTTTTAAAAACTGAAAAAGGCATAAAAATTGGGGAAATTTGAAAAATTTAATAAATCCGAAAATAGCCTCACCCCCCTCAACATGAAAATGGCACATTCCATCATCATTTTAAAAATTATATCACTATTCAGCTTTAAAACCATGTATTGTTTGAAAATTCAAGCGGTTTGCTTGAATCTGTAAAAAACTCATGACATTTATTTTCAGGTTGTTGGGAGGCTCTTGGAAGACCGTTTTAGGGGGTTCTGTTTACTTCTATAGGGGGCTCAGATTTTTTTCATTACCATTTCTTTGAAATAGACTTTCGGGAACATAATAATAGAACAAATATGAAGTCCAAAATTCTGACCCCCCTTTCTCCCGGAATTTGCTATAGTGCCTGGTTTTCTCAGAATATCACTGTTAACCTCCCATTAGATGGTTATCCAAAAAAATAAAGCCCGCATATCGTTATATGCAGATGATATTACAATATTTGTCAGCAACGAAACGGATATAAAGGAAGTATTAAATATTTTAGACGATTTCTCATTATTATCTGGATTGAAATTAAATGCAGCTAAGACAGAAGCTATGTGGATTGGATCGTGCAGTCAAAGTCCAAAGAAAGTATAGACCTTGAATTGAAACCTATATCCAAATAATGTTGTTACATCGCTCCTGGTCTTTCCTTTAGCAGGACAAGTCCCATAATGATAAGAAAACTTGTGTTTCAGTTAATAAGATAACACCATCATCAAATATTGGAAACACCGTGAGTTGACCATGTTTGGCATATAATTATTGGTTTAAAAAAGTTGTTGGCTTCACAATTATCTTTTGTACGTTTGATATACCAGATAGATTTGTAAGAACTAAATACAACATCTTGCTTTTAAATTTATTTGGCCCCCTGCGGTTCGGGGTTAAAATTGGCCCGATGTGTTTTCCACTGCAATGTCGTAAGAGGCGACTAAAAGGGGCCCTCTGCGGGGTCGGGATTTGAATTGGCCGCTGTGTTTCCCTGCTGTCGTAAGAAGGCGACCTAGGGGACAACTCTTCCATAAAACCTGGCTGTATCGCCAACATGACTATTTGCCTTAGAATGCCATTATTTTAGATAATTTGTGATCGTTTTTATACTGAGTAATTTCCATAATTGTCTTTTGTGTTTTTGTTTTTTATTTGTTAGTATATTGATCATTCTATAAACTAGTTTAATTTCCTGTATTTGATGATAGCTTAAACACAACCATGATTTTACAAAATCATGGAGGTTTAGCTTGATTCCATTACAGAAGCTTAGTATAAGAAGTGTTTTTGAATTTATGTTCAATACCCTGCGGGTTCGGGGTAATGCATAGAGCCCGATGTATTTCCCTGCAATGTCGTAAAGGCGACTAAAGGGACACTTGTTTGCCGTGAGTTGCGACTCGTGTCGGAGGAGGAGTGGATCCTTGCAATTGAGTGGAAAGTGTTTGCGGTCTGTGCAGTGAAACAACACTTGCCTTCGGGCCTCAAATCTCCTATTCGAGAGTTGTTTAGACCTGGATTTCAACCAACCGGCTGTGGCCGTCCTTTGCCTCTACTCATTTTGCTGATGATTGTGTATTGGAGAGACTTATAGGGTACTTATGTACCCTTGTTACGTAATGGCTTCCTGGCCTTTATTAGCAGGCGGCTGCTTAACAGGTCAAGTGAGGAGGCGCCTTTTTTTTTTCCTTGAGTATATCTCCGGGTTATCCTTTGGATAGGGACCGTGAGATTTTGCCACTTACATGTATTGTGTCACCTGGTGGGGCTCCGTGGTGGGTGGGGAGCTCTGAGGTGAATCTCAATACTTTTTCATATTATGATTTCACAACAAACCTTGAAAAAAATCCTGTTAACTTAAAGAATTGTGATCTGGATCCTGTAGTTGATAATCATTGGCCTCACTTTTTTAGTGATTGAAGGCACTGATGATAAAACCCGAATCAAAAATCTTCCCCTTTTGCTGTGTTAGCAAAGGTATTGAAGGCATTGCTGGCATTGTGAGAAATATTAAGAAAACTCAGGTCTGGGGATATTTTGGTGGAGTTTGACCGGAAGATTCAGTCTGATAACCTCAAAATACTACCATGCTTGCCCAAGTTCCAGTTAGTTACTCCTCCATAAGAACGCGTCACTCTAAGGGTGTAATTAAATGTCATGACTTAGAAATTGGTCGGATGATGAATTTTGAGTGGGTTGGCATCTCAAAATGTCACCCATATCTATAGAATTGATTACAAGAGATGGTAAAAAATCAGTACGGGCACGTTTATACTTACCTTCACTGCGCTAACTTTAACCCATTCATAAAAGGGGTTTACCTTTCAGGTGTCAAGTAAGGATTACTCCCTATTCCTACAGATGTTTTAAATGTCAAAACGTTTTTGGCCACTTTAAGATATTATTGTAGAAGGTCAGAAGTTTGTGAAAAATGTTGACAATAGAGGCCACAATGACCCAATTGTAAGGACACGGCTAAATATGTGGTGAATTGCATGGTAATCTAGTCACTCGTGCAAATTCAGATCCGTCTAAATGGTAGGAAGAAAAAGAAATCCAAAAATCACAGTGAAGTAACATGACTTATCAAAAGGCCAGAGGATACTTTTTCGTTCTCAGTTACCGTCAAAAGATATGCGATGTTCGTGAAATTGGGTGGGCAAATCAATTACTTCTAGACATCATTTTTACCAAACAGATCTTGTTTGGCCTAATGATTGTGCCCATCCTCAACAGATTTAAAATTGTAAGGAAAAAGACATGATAAGAAATATTGCAACTAATGACTGTGCCTAGTAGATCTCGTAATCTTTCTAGAGATCCTGTAAGAGACAATCAATTCTCTAAGGTGATCCGAAACTGGTTCATCATTCATCTACTACACTCCGAAGTAATCTGCAGACAAGAAGAGCCTACAAACTAAAAAACTGGAGGACTGATAAAGGCAACCTAGTTCTACCAAGCCAAAGAAACTAGGTAATCTCAAACAATCAAAACCGCCTAATTCTGACTCGTCAAAGAAATCAGGTACTCCGTAAACAGGCCATCATTACGAATTTCTAAGGGATCAACGGATCCTATTCAGCTTTATAAGTTTGATGCACTTTTGTCCGGTGATGAGGAGGCATGGGACTTTTGTGTCTCCGGAAACACCATAACAATTAAGTGTAGTAGGAAAAGAAGTCCTCTAATTCTGTTAAAAAGTGACACATTCTATTCTAATAAATGTGCAATTCTGCAATGGAATTGCAAGGGACTTAGACCGCATTATGAATAACTTTAATGCCTTATCAACTGACCAGATCCATCCTTTCTTTGTCTTCAAGAAACTCGTCTTCAAGACAGTGATTCTACTAAGTTTGTGTTAAGGGGTACGATTCTATAACAAAACATCTGTTTCCCCAGTGGATATAGAGCATTGGAGGGTCATCTATACTGCTTAAAGGGTAGAGTCCCTCATTCTGTCAAACAACTTAATACCAAGTTGGAAGCAGTTGCTGTTAATTTACTCTTTTCAACCGCACAATAACTGTTTGTTCTGTTTAACATCATACCTAAATATAAATTAGGTTATATGAAATTGATGAATTGTTGGTCAACTTCCTTCTCCCTTCCTTTTGTAGTGACTTCATTGCCCAGAGTGAACTTTGGGGTTGCAGGATACCAGCGTTGGGTGTCATTGTAGAATCTTATTTTTGGGAGAAATCAGATTCTTGTATTTTGAATGATGGTCTAGTACTCATCTCAGTCTGCGATGTACACCATAGCTATTGACTTTATCATTTGTTCCCCTACTATTTTTATGGAACCTCCTGTTGGGAGTTCATGATGATCATTGTGGTAGTGTCATTTTGCCAATTCTAATATATATTAAAAAGCCAATGCCTGAGCGATTCCTAATGGCACTTCATAAGCCACTGCCGAGTTAGCTGATAGCTTTTATCTTAAGTAATAGGAAGCTTTTGTTACATTGAAGATCCTCTTTCTTCATTCCACTGACCTTTTGATTGATATCGCCATACATTCAATTCCCAGCGTCTTCAAAAGCTTATAGTAAACACCAGCCCTGTTTAATGCTGCTGTAAAGTCCGCTATTGCATTGTCGCAAACGTGCGTACATGTTTTAAAATTCGAACCAGACCAAGAACAATAACTTAAGAAAATATCAAAGAGCCCGTGCCTAAGGCTCGTCGCATTATTAAAAAGTAAACGGGAGTCTTGAAGGCAATATGTGATCCAATTAAATTCTAAACTGTTTTTTAAAAAAGCTTGGGATATGGTTGGAAAATAAGTGGGGAAAACCATTGAATAATACCACTTTTCAGCTAGATAAATCTGATTGTAGTAAATGTAAGAAGCTCAGGATTTGCCAATTTACTTGGCAGATGAATTTGAACACAATTTTTCAAGCAAATCATTATACTCAGACATTTTCAAAGATTTAAAAATTACTGCTGAAAACAGAACTTAGATTCTTTATCCAATAATGCTGAGGGGTATAATAGTCATTTAGCATGTTAGAGCCTTAATGACCTCTTAGTAATGTCATGATACTGCTATTGGACAGCTGAAATCCATTATCAATTTCTAAAGCATCTTCCACAAGAATCCATTCTTGTATTGCTTGATATTTTCAATAATTATGGAAGTCTGGGATGTTCCCAAATGTATGGCGTGAAAAACAAGCTACAATTATCTGTTCCGAATCCAGGGAAAGATGCGACAAGCAACAAATATAGTCAAATCTCCCTAAACCAGCTGTTAGAAGAACCATGGAAAGGATTGATTAATTGCTCGTCTTGTTTGGTTCTTGGAAAGTGATGGTAGACTAAACATCTATAGTGTCAAGTGGTTTCCGGCAGGGCCGTAGTTCTATTGAAAACTTGTTCGTCCTGAATCTTTTATTCGTGATGGTTTTGTTAGAGGACATCATGTTGTGTCGCGTATTTCTTTGATCTAGAGAAGGCCTATGATACTTACTTGGAAATTGGTATTTTGAAGGAGGATGTGTACATTTACGGACTAAGAAGTTAAAATGCCTTTGTTTATAAGAATTTATTTTTTGACAGATCGTGTTTTTAGGGTTCGTTGGGAACAGTCTTATCAGAAATTCATAATCAAGGAGGAGTGTTTCCAAGGGTGGCGGGTAGTATTCTCTTTTTTCTGTTACTCTATTTTCTTTGAAAAATTAATAGTAGTGCCAAAGTGGTCAATGTGCTGTTAGGAATGGAGAGGTAATTGTTTGTAGATGATTCTCTAGTTCTATTCTTCATCAAATATGCTTCTATAGAAAGACAAATGCCAAACATGGTTCCTGAATAAGATTCAACAGTGGGCAGATGAAAAATGGTTTCCGTTTTCTGAAACTAACACGGTTGTATTGCATTTTTGCAAACAACAAAAGAAACCGGGGTTTCACCTTGACCCAGAAACTAAAATTGAAGGATTCTCCTATTCCTGTTGTTTCAGAGACCTAAATTCTTCGGCTTAATATTTGACAGAAATGGAAACTTCAAAGCTTATATGACTACTTGCGGATGGAAAGACGAAAGAAGAGAGATTGTCAAAAAGCTCTGAATCTTTTAAAAGTATTTCAAAGATGGGACTGGGGTGCAGATCGCTCAGTTTTGCTTCGCCTTATTAGATCACTTGTGAGATCAAAATGGGATTACGGTTTTGCATTGTTTATAGTTCTGCTCGTACGTCATATTTGAAAAAGATTGCAAACCGATCCGGATTCAAGGTCTCGACTATGCTTGGGGTGCTTTTCGTACCATCCCCATGCAAAAAGATTATATGTCGAAGCTAATGAACCTCCAATTAATCTAGATGGGAGGAAAAGTTCGCTATTCAATATGCTCTAAAAACTTAAAAAGTAATGCTGATACCAACAATTGAGAGCACCTTTCGCCTAAATTTACCAACTTAAATACTAGTAAACCTAATGCTTTACATCTTTTGGAATCCATATAAAAAGAGGGTTTTCACAGGTGTGCCAAAGATGATAACATTGCTCATTTGATTTGTCCTCTAGTAATCCTTGGACAAATGTTGAATTTGATATTGACTAAACTTTATGTCAATATAAAAGGGTTAACTGATGATCTTGTTTTTCAAGCTAATTTGATGATCTTAGACGTAAATATCAATCAACTCGAGATAGTTTTATACAGATGGTGTCTAAGGTGTTGGAAGGGCTGCCTGCTGAAGCTGCTTTAAGTCGGCGTGATCACGCCAGATTAGGTTTACGGATAATGCTTCTATTTAACTGCCGAGAATTGAGGTGGCACTTAGTTGGGCCTTTAGAGTTGGCTGAAAGAAGAGTTCCAATGAGAGTCATTTCATTATATTTTCTTGAGTCCACTATCTAGTCTTATGGCTTTGAAAGGCAGAGAGTGTCGTCATCCCTATATTGCTGAGCTGTTGGAAGTATCTTTCAATTTGTCTCAATTGAATAAATCTGTTGTTTTTGCTTGGATTCCGAGCCACATTGGTATTCAAGGCAATGAAAAGGTTGATGTATTGGCGAAAGAAGCCCTTAATATGAATATAACAAATATTAAGATCCCCTTTACAGATTTTAAGACTTCAGTTAATGGCTACATCAGAAATAGGTGGCAAATGCTGTGGGATTCATTCCCTAATAATAAAATGCATGCTTTTCAACCAACTGTTGGAGCTGCTGGCAGTTCAGGTTTGATTGGACGAAGGGACGAGATTGTATTAGCGCGATGTAAAATTGGTCATACTTATATGACCCATAGTTATTTGCTTAGAGGTGAGCCAGTCCCTCGGTGTATTCCTTGTGATTGTGCTCTTTCTGTGAAACATGTATTACTTGAGTGCGTTGATTATGCGCTTATTCGTAGAAAATATTATAGCGTCCCAGATTTGAAAACATTATTTCAAGATATTAGGCCTCTTCAGGTGATAAATTTCCTGAAGGAGGCTGGTTTGTTTAAAAATGGTTAACTTTTTAAAATGTTGTAACTGTAATTTATTGTGGTGTATGATTTGTAATTTTTTTGATGTTTTTAATAATCTTAATGACACGATATAACACAATTGTGTTGAGTTGTCGTTAAACTTTAATACTCACTCACTCACTCTTTAAATTTATTTGGGGTAGTACTGAAAAAATCAAGAGAAAAACAATTATTAGTGATTATGAAGTAGGAGGTTTGAAAATGGTCCACCTACCATCTTTCTTGAATTCGATGAAAGTTTCAAGGATTAAACGACTAACAAATGAATCTATAGCAACTTGGAAAAATATACCTTTACATGAGTTTCAAAGAAATGAATTGAAATTGGCTATACTAAGATGTAACTGTTGTTATGATGACTTCAATGAAAGATGTAGAGAACAACCTAATCAAATGTCAATTTTTTTATCGCAACCTCATTGTAGTTTGGCTAAAAACAAAACTAGTTATGAATGTAACTGAAATTGAGGATCCGAGTCAAGAAATTATATGGAATAATACCTGTGTTCAATGTTCTGGTAGTACCCTATTTTTCAAGGATTGGATTAAAGCAGGTTTCGTTAAAATGTCAAGCTTATATGATGAAAATGATCAATTTCTACCAAATTGAATGTCCGAGATAAATAAAATAATTAAAAAACCGGGCGGAATTATGCTTCAATATCTGGCACTAAAATCAGCCGTTCCCAGAAACTGGAAAAAAAGGATTAAACTGAACCAAGAGGTTCATCAGCCAGTTGGTTTAACGTATAACTCGGTTTTCTTTCCCATACAAAAATGTACTTCCAAAGTAGAAATACAATGATATCAAATATAATGGTAGACCAATAAGTGAACGTTTTGGGAAAGAAAATTCCCTAATTATATTTTGATTGGACCAATATATGGGAAAGTGCAACAGTTTCCATCAAGGAAGCTAGACTGGTAACTTTGAATTGAAAAATACTTTCCAATATTACCCCACTAGAATCTTATTATGTAAAATGGGCAAAGCAGATACTGAGCTCTGTGAAACGTGTGACGAAAAAGACTATATAGAACACTTTTTCTTTTACTGCAAAAATATAGAAAAAGTATGGATTGAAGTTAATACAATATTATCAGATATAACCGGTGAAAAAATAAAATTATCTGTGACAGATATTTTTTTTTCGGATACTTTAAGAGTAATACAAAATCTAATGATGTGAGTAATAAGATAATATCTGTGGCAAAATGTGTATAAGACATGGTTTCAGAATTGACTGAGGTTTTAGTGCCAAAGTGTGAAAAAATTCATATCTGAGCAAATATGAGCATGTTTAATTTTTAAGATGTCATTTCTAGGGTAAATTGGTTTCCTAATTAATGAATTTTTTAATCGAAAACCCTGTATCATACACCATTTTGCTACAAAATATTGATTTGTGGCCAATTTTGTCCGAAAAATGCACTTTTCGGGTGACAAAAATTTTCACTTACCAACTTTGAATACTTGCAGGGTCTACAATGTACATATATGTGACCCTTTATAATGTTAATATATCAGCCAAAGGTAATAACTTATAGATTCAAGTATTTATTTGATCAATTACTTCATAATTTGCACACCAGAAGCATTCAAATTTGACATGTCCCGTGACAAACAACATTCAAAATTTAGCACTTTTGAACAAAAATTTTGCTTTGCACAATCACATCTCTGGAAAGGAAGGGTCTACAGTGATGATTTACCTGTCAGTTTATGCAGAATTTAATAAGCTTCAAATTGATACCTACCTTGCTCCATTTCAAGTATAGGAATAATTCCAAAAATACAAAAATGTTTCCCCTACGCCTTGATTTTTCCAGTGCGTGAAAAAAATATCGTCGTTCAATAAAATTGGAACTACAAGAAAACTAGAAGAGCTGTAAGTTTGAAAATTTAATCGATTATGCTCAAAGCAAGTCCCTACATAGTTTTGGTATTAAATTTTGTTCACCCAGTCTAAAATTTAAGAAAATTTTTTTTTATCAATTTGCGGAATTCAAATTTTACCTAAAATTCAGTGTTTCGAGAACCCGCGAAAAAATAACGAAAAGGGCGACATTGTTGAAAAGTTAATCGATTATGCCCAAGACATATTCCCACAAGAATTTAGTATTAAATTTTTGTCAAACTGCAAAATATTTGAGAAAATTTTTTTTTATCAAAGGAAGATGCAATTTTCAGCAATTTACCATAGGTTTCTATGGGACTCGGCATTGCGCAATACACCAAAATGCGATATCTCTGAACGCATCCAACATTTTGCATTTTTTACTTCAGATTTGGATTCTACACAAATTTTAACCTAGAAAACATGTTTTGTTTCATTGTTAAAGCACCTTCACTTTTTTACACTTTTGGCAGTAAAACCTAGGTCGAATCTGAAACCATGTCATAAGCAAGTTCAAATATGGCAGGTAATCCGAATCTTGTTGCTTTGTTATCGCATGAGCTCAGGGTTAGGCGATTGGTGTAGTCATTATTTCAGATCCCCCTTTTTTTACCTGTTCTTAGACTAGTGCATTGATGGTGCTGTGACACACAGATCTTTGATGTGTAAACAAACAATTACGATATTTAGAAATACTATTTTAATCGTGAATGAACAACACAGATATGCAATGATTTTAAAAGGTTACTATCAGACATGAAACAACAATAGAATTAACAATGTTGTTAATTACTTAATTATAACGATAATGTTGATTGTATAATATGTTTTATATCTCATGGAATGGAGAGCAAAATAAGATAATAAAGGCGTACGCCATGTTTGTGTTAAAAAAAATCTTGCAAAAAAAAATACATCAAAGTACCCAAATTGGTTTGTGGTTTGCACTCCGTATTGCTGTAATTTCTTTTGATATTTTGGGTGAGTTGCTATATTGAATAAAGCTTGGCCGCCATCGCCTGGTAAATTGTAACATTTACATTTTCAACGACGTTTTAAGATAAATAAAAACTGAATCGAAGATAGAAAGTTATGTTCATCTCTGATAAGTATTGTTTTCTCTTCAAGTGATTTGTTGGATATCGCTTTCCGTTTGTGTTACATTCACTTACTAAGGCTTACTAGTCTATGTCGTATAAAAGGAGAAAATTAATTATTAGTTTCTCGTAGCAGGGACCTCTGAAAAGTGATTAGGGAGGAAGGTTTTTTTTACTAAAACCTTTGATGTTTTGACTTCGGTTTTTTTTGTCTGATACAATCTTTTGGATGACTGTTTGCATGAGAGTACAGCTTTGTTCAAAGGTAGGCACAGACCTAGTGCCGGGGAGCTTAAAATTACCTTTGCCAGCACCTTTATTACACCTTATGAAACATGTAAGTGCCTGCACCTCTACATGCTTGCGCTGGATTTCCCCAGTGGGATTTTTCATCCCTCTGGGTGCTCCCTACCTACTCTACCTACTTTACTCCTTTCATCTCTATCCATCCTTTCGCAACCCAGTTGGCTAGGATAGGTGAATCAATCTGGTTGGCTCGACAGATGAGCCAATTAGGTTGGTTTGGCAGGTTGGCTTTATGGCTTGTATGGGATACTATGTTTCTGATCCCAATGTAGGATTTAGAGGCGCCTAATCCTCGGGATAATCACGGCTCAATTAGTGATGCCTATCCCTGGGATTATGGCAATGAAGTGCACCCCATACGGACAATCAGGAAGGGGGAAAGGTTTGTCTCGGACTTTTCCACAATGGAAACAGCCTCCTCCACCTCTCTTTTGTCTTGTAAAACAGTGTGCGTGCCAACTGTGCGGTGACTCTCCTTCTCTCTTTTCCTTTATCTCCTTTATTGAGTAGTAGGTCCATAGGTATACTTAGGTCAAACCAGATATGGTGAAATAGTACCTGCTGCCTAGTAGTGGTTCGTGGTGTGCGAAAAAGGCCTAAGGGACATCCCTGACTGAAAAGGCAACTGCTGCTTGCATAGTGTCCACCGTGAAAGACAAAGGCTAAGGGACCTCCCCCACAGAAAGGGTGCTGGAGACCAGGCGAATCCCAACTACTATTTAGACTTAATTGACAAATGAATAGTTTTCACACGTAGCACCAGGGTTAAGCCCCGGATTTAAGTCCTGCGCCTTCGGAGTCAACATTGGTCTAACCAATACGCATGATGGGTGGTCCTACAGGCCTACTGGACGGGGGTCCAACCTGATATTGGACAAAAGAAATCTGACAATCTGTGTTAGAACCAAAAAATGCTTTCATCATCAGCACATTAATGTCCAACACTTTCACAACACCAAGGAAGAAGACTCGTACATGAAGCACAACTGTATGATTCGATTCATCTGCAATACGAAGAACACCGCCTTATACAGGATAATATCCATGATAGGCACTTTTCTTCCGCCTCTGCCTTGAAAACAAGAACAATGCAGCTACAGGAGGTTTGGGTTTTCTTTATCACAAAAGGCCTCAATTCCATGTCCAACCTGTCAATTAATGATCCCTCTTGACTTACACTTACGTGGCAATCCTGAAACAACAGTCATTTGCTGTTACAGCCCCCACAACGACTATCCAGAAGAAACTGTCTCTCACTTTTACCATGAACTTTCCACTGCCACCAGTACAGTTCCACCCCATATCTTCTGTACATCCCTGGAGATTACTACGCCAAGCTTGGGCCTGACGCGCTGTTTCACCTGCAACAACGAGTCTACAGAAATGGATGTACATGAAAGACTTCATTGAACAATTTAACCTGTTGCCACTAATCCAAATTCCAAATCAAGCAGGTAACTGTGGACACACCGCCGCCCAAATGGAGAACTTTTCCAACTGGACTATATCTGGTCAGAAGAAGTGGATTAACGCATTAAGAACTCAAGAGCCTACCAACACTTTGAAGCTGTTAAGTCCTATCACAGAATTGTCTCTTGCAGGAGCCAGATAAGTTATCGTCAGAGTAAACCCCTTCCCAAGATCCCATGAAAACATTGACTGGAGAAGGTAGTGTTGGATACAAGCCTTTGTGAGCAGTATACTGTAGCAGTACCTAATCAGTTCCACACGCTTGTTGATTAGCTTGAATGCAAGAACTCCAGCGCAGTATATGATGTCCTCCCTTCATCCAACGAAGATGGCATTGGAGCTGCTACCTCCCACAAAGAAGACTACTACTCCTTTGCCTCAACGACAAAGTATCAAAGCCAGAAAAACTGAAGTCTGCAGCCAAGAAGCACCGTACAAAATACACTAGAAGTTCCAAGCACAACCTTGATGCTGCTAAGGCAGCACTTGATGATTGCTTACAATGTGCGTGCTTGAGGAGCATGTTAGTCCCAGGCTGAAGCCTTGACACCCGACATCGTGAAAACAAGCATGCTGCTGCCTGGGAGGCCTTGCGGGAGCTGACCGATAAGAAGTCCCTCCACCTATCAGAAGCAGAGTGAACCAACTGAAGAGCGTCCTTGACACGTGGTTTCAGCACTTTAGTTCTCTACTTGGCAAGCCGTTCGAATAACACTAATGCCTGATGAACCTTCTTCCAATCACAGAGTAGCAGACCCCCTTACCATCCAGACTGGACTTCACTATAGAGGAGCTTCAGATCTTCCTGAAGAAACTGAACGACACCAAGACACCTGGTCCCAACAACATTCCTGCAGTAGTCGGAAGAATCCACTTTCCATGATCAACTGTTAGCATTCTGTAACACAGCTACATTGGGAACAAACCATCTGCCTTTTCAACATCATTCATCATTCTCGAACCCAAGAAGGCGACCTCCGACAACCCCAAACTACAGAAGAATAACACTGTCACCACTGGCCTCTAAGATCTACCACTCATGCTGCTCAACAACTCACTCCTCACATAGATCCCATCCTCAGACGAACAAGGACGGTTTTCGCAAAGCAGATCAACACTACCTCAGAGACTTGCCCTCAGAAGGATCATAGCAGAGTTGAGAATTTCAAGAGAAAAGCTTCAATTGGTGTTTGAGATGTTTCCAAGGCTTTTGACAGTGTAAACATGGATGTAATGCTGCATATTCCTCGCCACTACGGGTCCCAGATGAGACTGTCAAGGCAATTGCCATCATTTATGATAACCAATATAGCTTTGTGCAGACCATGGATGGGCCCACAAGGAGTTCCTAACAACTACTGGAATCCTCCAAGGAGATACTCCGGCTCCCTTCCTCTTGTAGTCGTGGTTGATTACATCTAGACAGAGTCTTGACATCAGGAACGACAAAGGACTCACCATCAAACCCAAGCGTTCTAGACGTCACCCAAGTCAGCATCTCACAGCCTTTGACTACGCAGATGATCTAGCTCTAACAGCTGATCTGATATGTGGTGCACAAGATCTACTAACATCACTTGAGAATGCTGCAGACAAAGTCGGCCTACATCTAAATGCCAAGAAGGCTGAATATATGACTGTCAATGAGGAAGATGATCATCAACCTATCTGCACAACAGATGGTAGCCAACTCAAAGAGGTCAAGGACTTCAAGTATCTAGGATCCTATGTTGCCGACAGCAGTTAAGAAAGACTTCCTGTCACGCAAAGGACAAGCTTGGAATGCCTGCAATAAACTACGCCACTTATGGCAATCTGGTATCTCCAATTCAACCAAGCTGAAATTCTTTAGAGCCTGTGTAGAGAGTATCATGAAGAAAGAGCTACAGGATAGACTGGATGGCACCTACACCAAGCTTCTTATGCGAGTACAAAACATATCCTGGCGTGAGCACAAGACCAAAGCACATATTTATGGAGATATCCCTCCAATTTCATCTTCTGTTGCCCAACGCCGTGCACGATTTGCCGGTCACTCTCATCGTGCGATTGATCAAGTAGTTTCAGACGTCACATGTTGGAAATTACCATGCCAAAACAGGGGTCGTCGCCCCTTTAACTACATTGATGTGATTGCTCGAGACATCCAGCAGGATCCATCTGACATCCCCAACTTAATGACAAACAGGGACATTTGGCGCTACATGGTGAACAGCATCTCGGCTGCGGCCGTTAGATAGATAGACAGCTGATATAGCTACTGCGTACTTCTGAATCTGTTTCGCAAAATATCCAGGAGGTGATATTTTGGGAAACAGATTTTGTTGGTAGGTGTCCAATCAAAGATATGTTTTGACTTCTCTACAGCTTCTTTCTTTCCAAAAACCTTTCATTTGGACGACTATTTGTGTGAGGGTACAGCTGATGTAGTTGTTTAGTGCTTATGAAATCTGTTTCGCAAAATATCAGGTCCTATATAGGAGATGATATTTTGCGAAACAGATTTTGTTGGCAGGATTCCACTCAAAAGATTTAATGTGTTGACTTCTGTAACACTTCTTTTAGTCAAATACCTTTCATTTGGACGACTATTTGTGTGAGGGTACAGCTGATGTAGTTATTTGTTGCTTATGAAATCTGTTTCGCAAAATATCAGGTCCTATATATTTGCGAAACAGATTTTCTTTGTACAATTTGAATTTAAATAAAGTGTAAGATTCTTCTGAAATACTTTCACTAAATTTTTGAGTCAACATGACATTAGTTGCAATCATATTTGCATCTTCCTAGTGTTTACATTTTTTCCTAAAATTACGCCTCTTCCCACCTTAAAACTCTGTTTCGTTTTGTTTCGTTTCGTTGCGCAAAATATCATAAGCCATTTAAAAATGGTGAACGGAAACATTGAGTGAGGAAAAATGTATTTGGCTTGTGTTTTTAAAATGACATATGGACCCTATCACTTACCAACATTGACAAGTCCAGTCGTTCAAGTGGTAATATCGAGTACCTATCGCAAATTGCGAGTTTTCATGTTATATAGACTGCCTACCATGTAGGTTGATGAATAACTATTCAAAATGCAATCATGAAAAAAAATCGTTGGTAAACAAATTTGCATAATTTGAGTTTCTGTACATGACTAATTATCGCCAAAGGCATGTAGCAGACATTCATGCTATTTTCGAAAAAAATCGTTTTTCATCAATACGCATGGAGTATTTTTCGCAGTATATTCCCTGTGGGTTTGTATTTTGTAGATGTAGTGATTCATGAGTGATTCGTAGGTTTCGGGTTAGTAAAGCAGCAGGAGATAGACTTCTTTAGTGAAATACGAATGGAATAGTAGGAAAGATTATACTTGCCGTGTATCGTTGCATGTAGCATAAAGTTGTGTTTCTTCATCATTTGGTCATGTGAGTGCAACAGTCGTAACTGACATTTTTGGCAAAATTGAGTTATTTATGTAATATGAAAAAGTAGATCATTACGCTTAATTTGATATACATTTCACGTGACAGTCTCAATTTATTGCAGAGTTATTAAGCTAATACACGGGAAATCATGTGTGTTGTTACGCCACTTTGATTAGCTAATTACTTCTTAATTGGTCGACTTAATTGGAAAATAAAATATTTATAAGATATTTAAAAAATACATTTTTATTGTGTGTAAGAATTATTTTCATTTGGAAAGTCACAAAAGAATGAAACACAAAAATGCTTCTTCTGTAAAATCATGAAAATGTAGGTACGACTTTGTTACACTCACATGACGATTTGTTTGCTTGCTTTTTTTCTTAATTTAGAAGCTCCGGTTTTACATATGGAAATAAAGTTGGTCCTACCGTTCCTATATGCTCACAAATACCGGAGATTTTCAATTGAGCAAAAATCAGGAAATGTGTGGACCAAAATAGATGATATTAAGACAGTGTCGCAGACAGATGAGTTGAGCTGTAGAATACCATTCTCATCAATTGACAAAGGAAATGTGAATTTCCGTGTAAAGGGTGTACAGTACAATGGAAGTGAAGACATATTATGCAACCAATCATCGACGTGTGTCGTTTATGAAAGTAAGTCATGACAGAAAGGTATGCTTAGATTTAATAAATGTAATTCGATTTCTTGCAAAAGTTGCAGTATATATCTTTTTTCGTCTAACTTTTGAATACAACTTTCATTATTGTTAACATTCTTAATTATTGTGCTTTGTATCCAGGAATATGCCGCTGCATCTCAAGTCAAATGTTTGTCTGTTTAATATAATTGTTTCAATTTATGAAGTTTGAGTCAGACTGCAATTTATTGCTGAAATATTTTAATAAAATAGATCTCATTTTGCATTATTTCAATTATTTAATAGATGGCATTCAAATTGGTGTTACCCCAGCGGAAGTGCGATTGCTGTCGGAAGATTACAGGAATTATATCCAGACGTACAAGGGTATTCTTATCATCGTAGAAAGCATGGCAGATACCATAGACGAAATCATCAACAATTTTTACAACGGAGTTCAAGGTAGATTGAACAGCATGACTTGCATATGTGACACAGACGCCAAAAAAGCTTGAAAAGAAGGACAAATGTTCAACTCTGCCAGGAGTGGCTTACAGAGCTGCAAGATCAATTATCTGATTCTAAAAGTCAGTTGATTCTAAAAAATGTGTCTTTTGAGAAGCTGCAACAACACCGCTGGGAAATGGCGAAGGTGTACATGTTTCTGATGCAAAAGAAGACGAGCAAACAACGTATCGCCCACCCAAGCCAGGTGACTTCGACCCCGGAAGCTTTCTAAAGATGCTCAAAGTATGCAAACTATTTCACGGCCAAAAAACCATGGATGCACAAAAAATATTTGAAGAGGTAATGAAAAACAAAATCATCTCCACTATTAAGCAATAATGGGTTAATCAAAAGTTTGACTGAGACAAAGCCTGCGGCCAATCAATAGTTGGTGAATAATATCAGCAACAGTTACATTTGTACCCTTTCGTTGATTTCAGTTGCCAAAATGAAGAATAAAGTCCTTGTAAATCAAAGAATCTTCATCTGAAATTGACGGTATTAACTTGACAACAGAATATTCAGAATGTGATACAGCCGTCTCAGATAATGTGATATCATTATCCTATCTCATAAATGTTATGGAATGTCATGGCAAATATCATATCTGTTGTGCCGAAACACCCGGGTGCCGAAAAACCCGGGTGCCGAAGTTCCCTCCTCTCGGAACTGCCGAAGTACCGGGGCATTCGGCAGAGGAGAAGGGAAGTGGAAAACAACGTGCTGCTGGTGTGTAGAGCACGTGTTTACGCATTTTTCGTGATTTTATGGACAATTCTACAATGAAATTCAGGCTTTTGGCATTTAGGAACAAACATGTATGTAATAGTTGACGTAAATACGATCTTGTAACGCCAAAAGCACTCACATAGACCCCATGAAGACCCCTTGCTAAACGTTCGTTTAGCAAGGTAGCCGAATTCGGAAACAATGTACACGTTATTGATATACATATGGCTCCCATTGTAAAGGTCCCCTTTATTGATTTGGCCGGTTGCAACTCGGGGTAGGTTTAGGGTTGGGGTTATAGGGCCTATAGGACCTAGGGTTAAGATTAGGGTTAGGGTTAGGAATATGGTTAGGGTTTGGTTATTAGGGTCCGGTGCGTGAGTACAAACATTGGGATTAGACCTAGGTCTATGTGATTTTCTACTTGACAAATAAGGGGTTATGAGATTTTATTTTTTTCTGGAGGGGGGGGGGGGGTCATATTAATCAGTAAACCAAGCACCTATCTACATATCAGCAGTAAATCATATGATGTACCTAATTTTGTGTGTGGGATGGCCGCCGGGATGGCCGATGGGTGTATGGGTTCTATGCAATAGGGTCTATGTATAAACTTTACATTGGGGGTTATGCAATTTTCCAAACACATCTTTCAATTTCTGTGGCCCCCCTCCCTTGTAAATAATGAACGGGCCCTAACATTATTAGTTTAAAGCTAATCTTAGCATGTCGTACGAGCTGAGTCAACTGAACACCTATTTCGTGTCATCCTGTGTCCGTACAGCCAATTGACATAAGAACTTAGTTACATCCAACAACCGCACGCTGTAATAAGGATCCCTCTCTGCCGAACTACTGGGATAACCCATTGTTTCGGTAAGTAACCCTGCCGTTCGTCGGCAGGGTAATGACGTAGCCCGCATTTTCGGCATGAATAATTGCCGAAACACCGGACGTTTCGGCAGATACCCCTGCCGTACGGCAAGGTCATCTGCCGAAAGACCGGGCGTTTCGGCATAGCCCGGTATTTCGGCGCAGCATATCACAAGCCATCCCATTGTGTCATATCATTTCATACAGGTTGTCCCTAAAATGTAAACACTCGGAGCAAAGGCGTTTTCTTAAAACTCGAGTACGAATGGGTGTTGTTTGGTATGCTCTTAAAGCCAATAAAATAAGCGTTTGTTTTATTCCTTGTAAAGATAAATGAAAGCTTATTTTATTAGTTTGATAGAAATTCCAAACAAACACCCATGCGTACTTCTGTTTTTAACATTTTTGGAACAGCCTGTAGTTATTTAATTTCTCTAAGAGAAATTAAAAATATTGTACTAAAATAATGTGCGATCTACATGGCGGTCAATAGGGTAAATTGTTTGCCGTTTTGTTATTACTTTAGATTACCTTGGCCCAATCCTAATCCAAAACAATTTTTCCGCTTTATTTTTTTCATGAGCGTCAAATTAAATTTGGTCACGTGTGAAAATTCAGCTTTAAAATTTTGTGACTAAAAAGTACTCACATTTTTATAGTTACTTCAGAAAGTATGATACAATAATGTTAGTAATTAAAGGTAACAAACAAACTTTACTTAGTATTTAATAAATAAATTAAATGTTATCACATGTGGGACATTGGGGGTTACGTGTGTGATATCTGATAAGTCTATTAACAATGGTCACCAAAATTGGTGACCATTGTTAATGTACACAAAATTAATGAATTCTTATGTATTCCATTAATCTCAACTATTTCAATTATTTTCTTTACAATTCCATCAGTGACAACTTAAAATACTCAAATAATATTCTAAATATGCAGATTTCCTGTGTTGAAATAATAATAATAATAATGTCCATTTTATAACTCGCTCGTATCCGCCCTTCGGGACGCTCACAGAACGATTGCCGATTATTATTACGCTGCCATTAGGAAATCGTCACAATCATTCCGCTTCATCTAGGTGGTAGCTGGCTAAGCGTACAAACCTATATAAAGACGCTAGACTGCAATATCACCCATATAACAAAAACATTCCAAAAAAAATGTAGCGTGGGTCAACGAGGAATTGAGTACGTAAGTATCTGCCCTAAGACACGAACATGTTGGCCACGGCGTGGCTCGAATCACGAGTAACGTTCTAATGACCACGAGGTTTCAAGCGCTTTTTCACGAACCACACGTGCTCTTATATAGATGGACACAATATGGCATAAATTTCAACATGATTGGGGCATTTTTAAAAGTTTGAATTGTGTAACTTAAATTGGCCCCTATTGAAAAGGTCATACCACAATTTGAGAGTACTTACCTACCTGCATGATGTAGAGGGTCCATAATAACTACCAAAAAGCTGTCAAACCTTTTCTGTAGTGGGAGCGGTACGAATTCCTTAATAAGGCCCCTATGATATCCTGCTCTCCTCTATAACAAATTGGAAGAAGTCTCTCAGCTCTTGTTGTGGCACTTACATGGCTGGAAGATCCTCCAATTGTATGAGACTGCAGGCCGTAGGTGTTGTACAGGGCATCTATCTTATGGGTCCAGGTTCATCTAATAGGTCAACACAGCAAAATGGGGTCAATAAACAGCGCAGGTCTTACCAACGAAGAAAAAAAAATGAGCTCAGCAAACGCATGGCATTAGTTATTGGGTAAAAAGACACACTTGGAAGAATGTTACTGTTATCCAAAAGTCATTGAAGCATCAACAGCTTCGTCCAATTCACTTTATGGAGTCAAGTCTATTATTTCATGACATGGATATCTTAAAGAGCTCATACTGACGTTTGAGCTGAACAATCCACAATTAACTACATACCCTTCATTTTACCTTTAGCATAAGCTGGTATCATTTTGGTTTGCGCTGGTTCAAAAATATTAACAGACTTTCTTTGGAAAAGGGTTGTTTCAATTTTTTCTCTCCAGTTACTTACCCGCTGTTCGCACAGAATTTTAGTAACATATGCGACGTGCGACCTACAACGCAAGGTAACCGCACACGAAAATGGCGGGAAATTACAACTCGCGGGCTCTAAAAAGTGCATGTATGTTATTTCGTGTGTATTGCACGACAGGGAACCAAAAAGAGTGAAATAACATGTCAATTGATGACAATTAACCATATTTGCTATTTAGGGTTAGCGAGAAAAAAATAGGTGCGTTATTTTTTATTTTTACTAATTTGTACTTTACTATTTTGAATGAAATCTTTCTCCATCAGACTGGGAAAATAATTATTTTCGCTGTTATTGCTGACCCTCCAATCGTATTATTGATTAAAGATGTAAATTTACAAACAATATATAAACAATAAGGACTTCGGTTCATAAAAAAACATTTCACTATTTTTTCTAAAGATAAATGACCAAAGCTATTTAATAAAAATGAAAAGTCGTATACATTGCCCATGATTTTCGTAAACACCGCATGGTTTGTAGAAATTCATATTGCGTAATTGATCCACAGCGTCACTCATCCCATTCCCTTGATCGAAATAATCATTAAACTACGAATACTGATAGAGGGGGTGATTTTTCGGACGTATGACAAACACACACGCGCAGGTTGAGCACGTAAAAATTGTCGGAAAACCATCGGAAAGCCGAACTCCGCCGAAGCATACGTAGGAATGTAATTTCAAGATGGCTGCGCCCAGGAGAGCAAAGGTGAATTTGTCGGCGAAGGAGTTTCATCGCGCCTCCGAGATTATTCCCCTGCTTTGATATGAAAAAGAAGTTAGAGTTAAGAAAGGTTGTTGTAGGAAGTGGATCATTTAAAAGACCGAATCTGAGTGTAAGTTGCGATGGGAAAGCCAAGAACTTTAGTCGTCGGTAGGATAGGACAGTGCTGTGGTTATCGGATATCCCCGTATGCATGTTTCCATGTTAATGATGTAGTCATGACTGTTTGTTTACGTCATGAATGATCAGCTGTATCATACGGGCCGGTATCACGTACGTGCACTTTACGATAGTCGTAATATTCTATTATAGTATGATTGTGAAGCATGGGGGGACAGTATTTTATTGCATTTAAACCTAACTTTGTAATGACTAACTGAGTCTGAGACTAAGTTGTCAGTTAGTGGATCCCTTTTCCTGCCACATCATTCAGCTTCAACTTGTTCGAAATATCTAACGTAAATGCAATGCATTTACGGTTAGTTAGAAGTGTAGGTACCAGAAAGGGCCGGAAAGTTGAACCAAAACATGCCCGGTAAATCCATTGCTAAGCATCTTCATTGATAAAAGTTATCCGATCTGGAAGCTTAAGTCTTGCAATTGCAGTCGACTGGCGCGAGAAACTAATTGACATACCAAAGTCGAATCGATCGAATTTTTGCAACGCAGGGGCCGCCGCCCGAATTATACTCTAAAATAGCTTATTTTTCCCGGGGTTTTCACCCCCCCAAAAAAGCTTCAACATGCAGGTCATTGTTGTTTGAGGCTTCCAAATTCAGAGGGTCTGCTTGGTGGCACAAGCTTCTTCCCCATTTAACACTCAAATTAGTAGTTGTGTTTGAAACATGCCATTAGCCTAGCCTTAGATAGACTCGTCGTGCTCGTTCGCAGAGACAGGCATGGACAGAACTGCGTTGATTTAATCTGCCTCTTTAATTTTACAATTCAAGTCTCCCTCAAAAATCTTTCTAATAATAATTTTGGTTTACCCACTACATTGAAAACACGTTCCGACTGATCATGAGCACACTGGCAGGGGTTGTGAAGTCCTAGTTTGCGAGAATCAAAATTAGTTCGAAATGATAAACACTCAATACATGATTTCAATGGGAGAAAGTCATAATCTGGCTGCTACGAGAATCACGCAAGAATTGATTCGGTGATCCTCGTGAACTTGGCATCCCTGCTAGGTATTAGGAAAATAAAAATTGCTACTGTAATGTAAACAAAAAAACCTTATTTTATTCGTTCTCCAATCCCGTGTTGCGTAGTGACGTGGGGTGTGCCAGTTTGGTGAAAATTATAGGGAGGGGAGTGAAAAATCATCTTCTAGGGGGATTTAAAGGGTTAAAAGACACTCAAGTTATGCATGTCTATTGCAAAAAAACCTCTTTTGTCATTTTGGAAAGAAGTAGAATTGTGCCACCATCCTATGAATTGGCAGCCTTAACGGAATATACTGCATTGTTGACAGAGGTGTGGAAGATAATGAATTCATCCGTCATTTTTTAATCATGGGGCGACCCCCTCCCTTGCACCCCCTGCACCGTCAGGTTATTAAAAACGGCACCCACCAAATCTTGTGAAAGGAGTATGTCATAGCGCAGAGAGGTGGGGAAATAAAAATGGACACACTCGTACAAATACAACACATCGAGAGTGGCATGACAACATCGAGAACCCTAAGCAGTCAAAAACAGAGATAGCCTTTCAGAACCACTGGTTTATGATTGATTTATTAATCCAAGGTAAAGTTGCATAATACTATACCTTTGTAAACTCCAGATTACGCAATGATTTGCAGGACATGGCAAATCCTGTTTTCTACTGTCGCTCTATACATAACCTTACTTTATTTTCCATTTTTCTTTTCAGTGCACCAATTCACTTCACCATTTTAACCTGCATAGAATCATAGTACAGGGTGATCAAAAAAAACCCTACATTCAGAATAAAAAATAAGTAAAAAGTTAAGAATTGTTTTGGCTCAACTGTTGCTATGGTTATAAAGAAGGATAATACAGGCTTCAGAAAACTGTTTCTTTGGTGTATTTTGGACTTGGAGAGAAAGAAGTTCGCCTATTTTTTTTTTTGCCTGAGAGCCTTCAAAATCCTGTTTGGCCGATTTTTGAGCCAAACAAAGATGCATCGCTTACATAAAGTAAATATGGTCTGTCAGCAGTGATTTGAGTACAAAACATTTAAACACCAAATTATTTTGAACATAGGAAGGGTGGGAGTCGTAAATTGAAGGATTATAAAAATAGTATCCCAGAGATGACAAAAGGGAAAATTGCCTAAGTTAAAAAATGGTCAATTTCCTAAATAGAAATTCAAGATAGCTGTGTAGGACCAACGTTTACTTTCAGAAAGATTTCATGGTTTTAACCTACACCGACACTTGGGAGGAAGCAAAGTGAAACCATAGAAAGTTGTATTCCGCTTGAAAACATCAGTGCGATAATGAATTTTAAGTTAATTCCAATTTATTTTACAGAAAACTTTCTAGCTTTAGTTCTTCTTGCAAAAGGTATGGACGCTGAGTTAAATTATTTGTGCAAAATAATTACCTTAGAGGAGGTAAAACAAAAATTTCTTCTGAAGCAGGTTCATTATGTTCATGAACGGAGACATTGATATGGAGTGCTTTTCAATAACTGACTCTTATATGAAACAATCGGTAAGTTTATTTTTTTTAAAGAGTTTTATTATAATTATGTACAAAATAGACCATTAGTTAAACTGATATGTTTTTTGTCGAGAAGAAATCGATTACAATCGGAAATTGCATGTGTGAATGTCTTATTTGCTATAATGTGTTATGGACAGTTATGGTATACGTCGGCGTCAGTCTCTCCGCATTTATGGCTGACAGCGGCCAACTGATTTTTATGTCTCTCCGCGAAATTGACATAGTTTATGAACCCAAAGCCCGAAAGGACAACAAAATTAAAAATCTTCTGATAGCTGTTATCATAGAAAAACCAAAGCAAACATTGACAGCAAAAATAACGTTTAACCTTTGAAGAAGAAATCTTTCCGAATGAGGGTTTTTATTGACCACACTGTAGTTCCAGCATGAGGGACTAGAAACCACCCTCTATGTTGTAGAAGAGGGATACTGCATGCATGGTCCCTAGATTGTGCTAACCACACAACCGCCAATGATTACTAACATGGCACAATATCACTTCTGGCATGTTGATGTAAAAATTCACTAATTCTGTATAAACTGCACTCCTTTTCGTATAATTTCTGTCAGCCTGCACTTTTTTTTAAAATTACATAGAGATATGGTTGCATGGTTAAATATTGATGGGACCAGTCTCCAGTTGTTCAAGTGGGGAGGGCCAACAACATTGATAATCAACCGATATTTGAGTGAAGCTATTAACTACAAAATAAGTAAACAACAAGGCAGATGAGAAGGACTTGACAGGCTGTTTCCTTTCGACTTTCCAGTTTTGGCAGTTTAAAACTTGATAACCCGCATTCTTGTATTGCCGAGATCACGATTTGTGCCACTTCCAGAATCAGACAATGAGGTATAAATTTTGTCACCATGACCCTTGAGGGGGATATCAGGCGCGGATCCAGGAGGAGGCGGAGGGGGCGCGCCACCCAGTAATTCTGCAAAATCGGGCTCTATTTTGGACAAGGGTGCTCAGGCCTTCAGCCCGGTGATTTGATGTTTTTTAAAATCCTGGATCCGCCCTGGATAGGGATATCAAGAACATAATGCCGCCTTCAAATATTCCACGTACATCCCGGACATGACAACAATTCTAACCTTTTTCAAAAGGGTTTTCAACGAGTTAGTGTTAAACCTCGCCACTAGCACATTCACGCATCTTGAGTAATGAAGGGGAAACAAACGTTCAACCTGAGGCGGCCCTCGTTAAAGTCATATACCAAAATGGTTCGTACCAGCTTGTGATGTTCGTGCGATGATGTGATTATTTTTTTTGTGGGAATGTATTGACCTTGTTATAAGTTTGCAAAGAAATTGCACTTCTGTTTATATTTCTTTACAATACAAAACTCAATGAAAACAAAATAAAAAGTTAAATGTTGTTTCCGGTCATATGTTACAAAATTGTACACAAGCCTCGTGGTGTATAAAAGATAGTTTTCCTGGGAAAAAAATATTTGTTTGGCCCAAATTGAGATACAGGAAACTATGAACAGGCATAAAAATTATGCTGTTATAATATTTGAAACCATTTTCAGATGATACATTGTATACTGAAACAAACAGTGAGCCATGGTTGGATTAATCTTTTCTGGAAATGGCCGGTGCATGGGATGTGTTAATAAGAAACCCTGTGCGTTTGGCCAGATTTGAACCAGCAATGCCAGATTATCTACTAAACGTGCTTTACCAATTAAGCTAAAAAGCCAGGAGCGATAGATTAAACTGGGTTGGTGGCTTTAATTGGTAAGAATGCCAAGCTAGTCATTACAGAGGTTTGACAGGTTCGATGCCGGTGTGAAAGCAGATAGATTATAGTCGGCGGGAGCCACAATCCGGGCTCCAAAGACGATAACGGGAATTAAAGCGTGAAACTAAGTTGCGTGAAGAGTCAATCTGAATTGATTACCCAGGTTCTACTCATTGTTCCCGGACTATGAGAACGCGGACTGTAATTACCTTGAACCGGCCAAGGGCATATGTTTTTCCAAAACTTGCATGGCGTGCGGCCTTATGGAAGCTCAATGTATAGTAATCGATAAACACTGTTTATCGCCGATAACACGTTTGTCGATCAAAAACAAAGTCTATCGAGGAAAGAAAAACTATGTTTTTCGATCGATCGAAAAACAAAAGTTTATCGATAAACAATGTTTTACGATAAACTCAGTTATCGATCAAACGCATGTTTTTCGCCGATACCGCTAAACAATGTTTTTCGATTCAATAAAAACACTGTTTTCGCTAAACTATGTTTTTCACTCGATAATGGTGTTTTTCGAAAAAAATGTTTTCGATTAAATCAGTTTATCGAAAAAACTATGTTTTTCGCCGTTAAAACAATGTTTTCCGATTCGATACCACTGTTTTGGATAAAAACTATGTTTTCACTCGATAAACTTTGTTTTTGAAAAACATGTTTTTCGATAACTGAGTTTATCGAAAAAAATTGATAAACTGTGTTTATCGAAAGCAGGGGTTATCGGCGATAAACAGGTTTATCGAAATTATATACATGGGTTGCCATGCGCTGGCAAGCTCCAGGGAAAGATTAACAAAAAATTCATTTTCCTTGTCTACTGGAGATTAAGAAGTTAAGATTGTAACCAGTTTTCGAAGACAAATGAAAAAAGTCCATGCACCTGCACAAATAACTTTTACACGATCAGTGCAATGAACATTGTATACATGTGGTATTTTGAACATTGCAAACAAGCAGATTTAAAAGTGGACGATTTAAGAAGTTTTACATTTTTATTGACTTAACCAGTGTAATCAGTATTACAATGTTTTGTATACCCTAGCAATTGTGACTAATGACTATTCAGTTATAATTCATGCCATGTATTATACTTTAATCCAGGGGCATTCCAAGACATTTTAATAGGGGGTGTGAGTTGTTTTACAGACAAAAATGTCATTTTGTCGGCCTAATTTCAAAAGTGGCCGGCTCGCTACATTCGCCCATTAAAGAGAAGTTTACCGGCAAGCGCAGAACCGGAAAATTTTTTGAAATTGTGTCGGCAAATGAACGGATTTTGCTGGCAAAACTATTTTTTACCTGTCGGTTCAAATACCTGGGGGGGGGGGAGGACCGATAGATTATAAAATTGTTCAAAATACTGCTGTAATATACTAGTCTGCAATATTAGCAATGGGAAGTAACAAAATATATTCCAACCTATACAATTTGCATAATACTGATTCGCGCCGACAAGTCACCATTTTGCCGACGACAAAACTCTGTAAATGGGGGTACTCCCCCACCCCACGAAGCGGGACAGTGGCCTGCTCCTTTAATAATTGAACACAATGGTAACGCCAAAACAGGAAGATGCCAAACTCTCTGTGACATGAAGTCATAATGATCGCACTACTGTCGAAGGACAGTTTCTATTTTCCCGTGTTGGTATTCTGTGTTATAGGATAAAATGGCTGAATATGCAAAAAACAGTTGTACTATTACTTGAGTTGGTGTTCTTGATATTGAGCAGTGCGGAGTAACACTTAGTAGATCCACCACCATGATCTGCACCGATCTTAATGTCAATCTTACCGCAGGGTTGATTTTCCCAAGTTAGCGGGTCTTTTCTGTGTGTGTGAAGTAGTTAGAACTATTTTATTGATGTTACAATAATTTATCTTTATTTTTTCTTGGTTTGATTACTGTAATGCAACATGTAATGTTGTCTAAGCAATGGTGTTTAAATGTTAACTACTTGGTATTATTTTATTTGTTTTTTTCAATTTTAGAAGAACCTGCAAAAAAACCAATATTACAAGTAGTCACAATTTAGTTTGTGTATTGCAATTGGGTGTTGGGTAGACATTTTCATCAGCAACTTTATTAATTTAAAGCCTGGGTAAGGGATTAGCAGCGATTGCTAATCCGAAAAACATCGAAAAAAATCTCAACATTCAATTTATATTTTTGTTACTGGCAATGGATATGCGAACATAACATGCAAGCGGTTGACTTGAAATCCATGTATTAAAGACAATGCAGTACTTTATTGATCTGTAATTTCTATACGTGCGTTATCAAAATTCCGATTGAGATCAAAAAAAAGCCGTCCGTGAGATCCCAGATTTCGCGGGATATGTACACCATGATGAAATACATTTGAACCACTAACACAAGAATTATTGATCTTTGTTCATTCTGGAATGTTGTAAACCACAATCAGCTGTTTAGTGCAGATTGTGTGAGAGCGCCGTCGCTCTATGTCATTGGGGAGAAGGTATGAAAAATTTCCTCAAATACTTCTTTTTCTCTCTTTGGTGGTTGTTTCTACATTAAAGCAGTTATATGGAAGTACACACTTATCCATGATTTATATGCTTTTCCAATTTTTTCGATTCTCTCGGCATTCATCGCTGCTAATCCCTTTAAGCATTTCAGGTCAATTTTTTCAGGAATTTTTACAAATTAAGTTTTAATCACACCATGAAGTACATCAGGTGTGTGTGGATTTCATAAACTATGATAATGATCTATGTCATGATGTAGGTAATGGAGGACAGGATTGCATTGCCAAATTTCAGGATGTCATTTTGCCGGAGTTTTGTCATTAACATTTTCGGGAACTTTCAAAAATTTACAAAAAAATGAACAACTTAAAGGGATAGTAAGCCATTTCTTAAGAAATAGTTTCTGATTTGTTAAACTTTTCTTAAAGCTGAACATCAACGTATCAAAAAAAAAAATTATTAGTGTATTGAAACGCGATAGAACCACATGTAAACTGCACAAAGCGTGGCCACATGTACACGTAGGTCCATTAGGTGACTGTGTAAGGAATTAATGACTACGAAAATGTTATTTAAAAATAAACTTTTTTTGCGTAATAATTTTGTTAATGAGGATTTGACCAAATAGAAAGTGGATCTGTTTCCTGGCTAGTTCTAGCATATCACATTAAAATCTCGATTATTTGTCCGACATTCCAAATCGCTTACATCCCTTTAATTGCAGAAAATTAAACCTGTGAAGTCCACAAAGTGTGGAATGGAGAATCTGTATGTGGGTGCCAAATTATGAGTGGTCGCCCCTTTTACATCTGATACAGGCTGCGGTCACAACTGCTGGCACATGCTGTGTGGAGGTACATCTGGAAGGTCTGTACCGTTTTGTGTGGGACCTGGAGGTTTTATTTATGGCATATGCCTTTCTGTGACAGGCACCAGAACATCCAGTTTTTGTAGGCGTTGGTTTGCCATGTCCGCCTGACGCCTCCCGCACAAGCGGCACATGTTGTCCAGTGCATTTCTGTGTTAATACAATCAGTAACCTGAAAAATTAATGGATGAGAAGAATATGTGCTTGCAGAGAGATATGCCAATTTAGACATTCATAACAATATGCCTAACTCAGGGGCGGATCCAGGATTTGAAAAAACGTCAAAAGACCGGGGGCTGAAAGGCTAAACTGTCCAAAATGGGCTGATTTTGCAACCAAGCGTTTTGCAGAATTACCCCGGGAGGCGCGCGCCCCCTCCTGGATTCCGCGCCTGCAACTGCATTACACATCGCGAGGTATATTTAGGAAAATTAAGTTCATAGCCCGACTACTCCACAGTCAAAAAATAAATAGTTTTTTTTTTCCAAATTTCGACCCTAGCCTAGTACACAATATGTTGCCAACGGGTTTTTTTAAAATGGATGTGAGGCAACTGACCAAATGTGGTTAACATGATTGAATTTTTTGTGTGTATCATCTGTGCTTCAAATATAGATTAGATCAATTTTTTATTTATTTGCGTTGGACTTTTGATATGCCATATAGGCGTAGTGGGAATGCATTACAATTAACGGTACAAATCCTAGGCTACCTCAGGGCTAGTCTTAGTGTACTTCATAATACTCACTGAACATCCATCATGCCAGCACTTTACTGGCCAAGCCTGAACTTCAAAACAATGCACGCGAAAATGCACTCCAGTTTAATTATCTCAAAAAAAAAAAAAACAAACCAGCCTCAAACAGGATTGTATTTTAATCTAATCAAAGAGTTCAACCAATCTTGCAATATTTTATGTGATAAAAAATGGCACTGTCCGAGTCTAGTCAAGTTAGCACACAAACATAGTCACTTATTTTGCTTTATGTGACGTTCCTGAGAGCTAGACAACCCAGGGCAGGCCTGTTTTTAATGGCAAGTTGTGTCTTTTTATAAAGAACTTCGTAGCTTACGAAAAATAATCTGTAGGAACAGTTTCATAGTGGCATAGAACAGTTAACACACTGAATAAAAAACAAAGCTGATTAAGAGAATTATGAGTTAAGTCAAGAAAGTCAAAAACTACTTACATCGGCACGCTGATGGACATGTGTACGGTACTCGAATTGGTGGTGCGGAAAACAAACCAAAACCCGACGAACAGTTCCGAAATTTTCCGCCAGCACAAAACCATATAGATGGTTTTGTATTACTTGTGTGTATTTTCCAGTGTCAATGAGCAATTTATCGGTTTACGTACCGTTTTGGACACTTTTTGCAGAAAAATGTCTTGGTTTGTTTCGGTTGATGGGGGGCCGCCATTTTGCATCCACATTCACGCATAGTCTCGGACAACCGAGATTCAACTAAGTTGCTGGGTATTTTGCCGTAACGTAAAATTGAACAGCGGTGTTCGGCACGCCATTAGGTCTGCGCCACTGGTTCTAGCGTTTCCCGCACCTCACTACGTAATTCCCCCTTTTTGGGAATGTATGCGTAGTGCTCTCATAGGCAAATTTTACCCAAACTCTAAGGCAAAGTGTTGGGAAGAAATATAAATAAAAAGTCTCTTTTGCTAGATGTAAATGTTCCAAAATATCATTAAGGGGGGTTGTTAAAGTCGTACATTTAAAAATCCACATTGGAAAAAACGCGCCCTCTACACAATCCTGGCTACGGTTCAGGATTAGGGTAGGATAAGAGTGGATAAGGGATTATGACTGCCTTTAAGCCAACAAGGGTGGCAATGAGTCCAGCAATACTATATTATAATTTTTTTGAAGTTTAACCAATGTTAACGTCAAAATTATTTTCGAAGAGTAGAAGTAAGTATATTTTTCAGGCAGGGACATTGCGCTTAAGCGACATTCTTGGCCACATTTGAAAAATAGTGCGCCCTCACAAATTTTTCAAAATCGATATTTTTGAATGGTTATATAGCTTTATATACAAAAACGCCCGTACCGAAATGATTAAGACCAAATCAGATTCCTTATGGGTCAACAGAACGATTTTGTAATTTAACGTCAGCGGCGACGTTAAATTCAGCAAACGAGTCAAAAAATATTCCATGTAATATACCATTTGTTGATTGAAGTTATGGGAAAAACTAAAAAGTTGGCCTACAAATTCCTGGATGTCTTTATTACTCATATCAATGCCCCTATCTGTTTGCGGGTATATGTTCTTTATGTGTAAAAGATAGCTAGGTTCTTCCAATGTCCTAGACTTCATTTGAGAGCAAATGAAAGAAATTTCATATTTGGGAAATATGCCAGTGCCGCTTAAAGATAAAGAATAAATAATTACAAAATATTTTAGGACTAAATAAGGTGGAAGGAAAGTGGTGTTGGGGACGCCAACTTGGCTTGTCCGAGAGAGTCCGTGATTATTTTTGGAACCACCTGGAATGCGCTTTAGCATTTCGGTTTTAATCAGGCAAACGTTGGTTCGTAAGTAGATTTCAAAAGTAGTGAGAGTTCTTTGGCATTATTTCCACGTGGAATATTAATGTGAGTGCTCCATACTTTCCCATGTGGACATAGGCCTTTGTTTCCACTGTAAAACATTACTGCACAGATTCGCCTTAATGAAACTGGTGAATGCGTTTTACCATGTGTTATGGTAATGATAAAAAGACTTGCGCACTGGTTGGCCAGATTATCTCAAGAATAACTTCACCGGCATAGCTAGTTTCACCAACACAGTACCAGAACTAGGCTGGCATAATTTCCGTCCACCACCAAAATCTCCCACAATATAATCTAGGGTCATTCTATTACAATGCTATCATGGATTTTTTGCTTGAATTACCATGTGCATTTAAAACAATGTCCAACAAGTCATTTTAAGAAGGTCTGTAAAGAGCCATCATGTTAATATCAACTTAATTGTAAGTTCAATATATGTTTTAATGTATTATAGTTATTGTTTATTCTGTACTTCTTTTAATAATATTAAAAATATGTTCTGAATGTATTTTTAAATTATTGAAAGTTAGCTAGGCCCCATTTGGAAATAAGCCTTCGGGCTTAAAGGGTAATCCTGTGTTCGTTCCAATTTGTATATGTATAGGGCTTGATGTCATATGAGTGTATTTTGTCTTGCATGTGGAGGAAGATACCGATATATACAGAAAATCAAATCAAAAATCCTAACCCCGCCTTTGCACTATTTGAAAATACATGTGGCGGCCTTATAAAACTTAATTGTTATGTGTGTATTGATTTTATAAGAAGAAGGTATTATTTCTCATATGCCATGAATAATATTTTGCAGTGGTCAAAAGTAAGATTTGTTTTCAAATATAACAATTTTTAATTAAATAATTGTTGATGTTTCATCATGATACTTAAATTGTAACACCATGCTATCTTTTGAAAAATGTAACATGTTTGAAGTCAACATTTATTCATTAGCTATATTACTTATTAGATATGAGTACCATAAACTTCTTTACCTGCTGTGGCCATTAAAGTGACTTCTCTTAGCTCTCATAGTAAATGGACAGACCTAAAACTAATTGATGGTCTCTCTCATTTTGAAATCTACTATTTAAATCTGAAGTGACAAAACGGTGGTACTAGCTCTCTCGCCTTTGTAATCAAGTGGAGTTTTTTAATACGTTAAAGTGTTTTCGTTTCGATTCATATAGGTGGGACATTAGGGATATTCCCTGTGTCATCTTTCCGCTTGCCAGAGGTTTTGAAAGTACAGACAAGCGAAAGAGACGGATACTGTGTGCATTGATGAAGGTCGTTAAATTCGTCGAGCAAAATCTGAACGCCACATTTGAGAAAATCCTTTGACGCTGACGCTATCGGTTATGTTAAATTAGAAGAGGATGCTATCATCATACACACCAATACATACATACATAGGTTTTTACTCAAATATCATTTGCTGTGATTTTATTGTGGGATTTTTTTTTTTTCTCACATTGCGTTCTGTTGACGGTACCCTGTTGAAGCCAATGTCAGAAAATATCGTTTTAACAAAAAGAAATTGAGCACAGTACAAACATTATTATTTTTATAACAACATAATTTTTTGTTGATCAGAAATGATTGGGTCCAAAATTGGTTCTGTCGACAAAAAACACATACCGTATTTAAAAAAATAATGGTACAGTCCTCAATAAGAAGTTAATTTCAAGAAGAGGAAAAGTCTTGTGTAGCGTCCAAGGGTTGTCCATTCTACTGAATTTTTCTTCAGACGATTCTTTCTTGGAATAGTTCATGAAAGATAACAAACAAGTCCATTAATGGCACAGTTTTCTGCCGAGGTTAGTTTTGGCAAATAACACTCCACGGATGTAATACTCACATCTCAAATCTGTCGCAAATGTCCTTCTTTAGGACCATAAATTAGGCTATTTTAATTCCATGGTAAGAATTTATGTTTCACAGGCGACAGCAGTTTAATAAATAATGCTCCCTTTTAGCATAAAAACAATTCCTACTCTGTAGCTCATCACAACTAAAAAGAGACTATTGCACCGCTTTTAATAAAAACAGAAAAATTATGGTCCATGCTTACATTAAAACAAATACCCGCTGACATCCCTGCTGTGGGACTTACATATTTTCCAAGTTACAACATAATTTGCACCATACCTGAAAATCCGTAACTATAAATAGGAGACGTTTTCTTGAAAGATATCTAGCAAAATATGTAAACATATCACTTTCACACAGGAATCAGCTTTTAAGCAAGCAAGTTTTTACTGTAAGGGTCTACTTCAAAAAGTTACAAAAGAACTACATCAAATCAAAAAGTCAGGATGCTATAAGAACAATAGTAAAATCGATCAATTCCAGCTTAGCGTCTCTATGACAAAATCATCCACGTGGAACGCCTTTTAAGTCAATGTTTTGGCAAGAAAAAAGAAAAATGCACAGTTCAGGAATTGAAAAATTGATGAAAGAAAATTTGAAAAATGAGACGATCTGGTAAAGAAATGATTCATTTACGGCAAAACATATTCCTCAGAGGAGGATGTGCAAACCAAAAAAGTCACACTAGCTAAACCCCCAAAAAAAATCGTGACGAGGGAGAAAAAAAGGGGTTAGGGGGCACTAGATCCAGGAGCAATAGTTTTCCTCACTGGCTTGAATGACCAGGGGCCAACTCAGCGTAACATTACGTGTATACTAACTCATGCGTATGTCCTACATAAACAGACCTTTCATACCCGTTACACGGTGCTTTGGACACAAATGGTCTACTCAAGCATGACATAGTATGCACGTAGATTTACGACTGAGTTCGGGAACGGACCCCAGGACGAAATCGTCCACACACACAGCGCCTCGTCAGTTAATATCTGCGGGATTAATTTTTGAAAATGGAATAAAGCTCCACCGGAAAACCACAGACCTGTCTCCGCAAGATATAAAGCAAGATATTGAGAACAGAATAATATATTAAATGTAATGGTTCACTTGCAGAGACTTTGTATTTATGGCTCGCTACATGGAATTGTCAGCGCTAAAGATGAAAATGAAA